>CAUYUJ010003749.1:10000-76114 GCA_963575745.1 Prorocentrum cordatum
AGGAACGCCATCTCGTTCCTGACTTGGCGTTCCTCATGGTCCACACGGTGACTCCATGAGCATCACCATGCTGGCCACCTCAGGTCCCCTGGACGTGTGGCGGGTCATGGGTCCTTCGCCTTTCCCTGCGAGCGGTCGGCACATTGAGAAACGTTCCTCGTGTTCGCTTACGGGAGAGGGATGCACTTGGGACACATGGTGTCTCGCGGCGCTAGAGATGTGTGCTGGATCTATTCTGGTCCTGCTCCTCCTCCTCCTCCTCCGCCTCCTCCTCCTCTGCCTTCTCTTCCTCCTCCTCCGCCCCTCCTCCTCTGCCTCCTTCTCTCCCTCCTCCTCCTCCTCCTCCTCCTCCTCCTCCTCAACCTCCTCCTCCTCCTCTACTTCATTTGCCTCCGCTGACAGAGGGCACGCCTAGTATGCTCGTCACAGGTCCACGACAGGGGGGGTGAGGATCCCAAGGGTCGGTGGATATACAGTCAACCCGCATAGTAAGGATGGGCATCCTTCCCAAGGCTACCCTTGCATCCTAGCCTCTTCGTGATACGGGTCGACTGTAGAGAACTGCTTGACTATCAGTTCTCGAAGGTCCGCGCGGACCTCTAAGATTGGCGCTGGACCTCCTCCCTGGCGCGCCCTGCGCGCCAGGGGCAGCACCGGCGGCGCCGCCAGGGGTGTTCGGCGCCGATCCAAGAAGTCCGCGCGGACCTCCAGAAGCTGACGTATACGTGTACTTGTTTCTTGTACTCACGCACCCTGGCCCGCTCATCGCGGAATTCTTCCGCCTCTGAGCGCCTCCTCCTCCCCTTCCGCCCGCGGCCCTTCCGTCCTCCTTCCGCTCCTTGCACGCCGGACACTTAGCTCAGTGTCGGGCGAAGAGAACTATGCACGTGCACCGATCCTGGCAAGGCCCATCCTGAGCCCAGGATCGGTGCATATGCCTTCCTGGCCAAGGTAGGAGGGCATATGCACCGATCCTGGGCTCAGGATGAAACTGGCCAGAATCGGTGTATGTTCATAGTTCTCTTGCCTCTATCAGTGGTGCCCCTGCTGCGCTCTTTCGCTGGTGCGGATTGCCCCGCATCGCCGCCGACGAGAACGAGTTTCTCGTACTCCTCCCTCCACGGTGGGGGGCTGCCTCGCAGGCGAACCGCTGCCCCGAAGTGGATGAGGGGGGGAGGAGGGGGGGGAGCGGGCAGAGGCGAGGTACCGAGGCAGCATCAGACAGCATCGGCTCTCCTCCTCCTCCTCCTCCTCCTCCTCCCCCTATCCTCCTCCTCCTCCTCCTCCTCCTCCTCCTCCTCCTCCTCCTCCTCCTCCTCCTCCTCCTCCTCCTCCTCCTCCCTCCCCCCCGTCCAGTGCCCTCCCTCTCTCATCCCGTCCCCCCTTCTCCGAGCGCGCGGGTTCTGTGACTCGAGGCAGACTCGGTCCCTGGCACTCCCTGCTGCTGCCAGAACGAGTGTCCAAAGCTCAAGGGGGATCTCAGCAGAGCGCGGAGTGGCAGGGGGGCCCCCAGGGCAGGTCCCATTTCGACAAGATCGAGCAGATCCGATATCGGTTTCGGCCAGCTTGATCGTTTCGATTCCACCGTTCCGAGGCGGCTCGATGCTTGCATGGCCCTGCTGCTGATCCTGGCGCGGCCGGTCCGTTTCGGTTTCGACTCCGTGCCGATGCGGCCCGATCCGACGCGCGATCCGATCCGATCCGGCTTCCCGATTCGGTGTTGACCGATCCCTACAGGGCGCAGCCACCTGGGCCGCTGTCTCCCCCCCGAGCCGCAGAGCTCCTGGCGATCCCCTGCGCTCCTCGATGCTGCGGGCGGCGGTGCCTCCGAGACGGCGCTGCCCTGCTCCCCGCCCCTCGCGCAGCCTCTTGAAGTGGCAGGAGCACGAGGGCAACTCCGCCACGAAGCGACCCCGTCTCCGGCCTGCGGGGGCTGAGCTCGCTCGCGCGATCCCGAAGGATCTGGTCCCGACCCGACTCCGCGCCGATTCGGGCGCGGGCCGTTCCAGTTCCGATTCGACCCGATTGAAGAGGCCTTACGGCCGGTGCCGCCGACCCTGAGCGACGACGACGACGATGATGACGACGACGTCGGCGGCGTCAGCGGCGGTGGCGACGACGATGTCGACAACGACCGCGACGGCGGCGGCTGCGGCGGCGGCGGCGAAAACGACGACGACGACGAAGACGGCAGTGGCGGCGGCGGTGGCGGTGGCGACGACGACGACGACGACGACGACGACGACGGCGGCGTCGACGGCGGCGGCGACGGCGGCGACGACGACGGCGACCACGACGACGACGACGACGACGACGACGACGGCGGCGTCGGCGACGGCGGCGGCGACGACGACGACGACGACGACGACGACGACGACGACGACGACGACGACGACGACGACGACGACGACGACGACGACGACGACGACGACGACGACGGCGGTGGTGGTGGCGGCGGCGGCGGCGTCGGCGACGACGACGACGACGACCACGATGACTGTGACGACGACGACGACGGCGACGGCGACGGCGACGGCGGCGGCGGTGGCGAAGACAACGACGACAACGACGACGCCGACGACGATGACGGCGACGGCGACAACGACGACGACGACGTCGACGATGACGATGATGATGACGATGACGACGACGACGGCGTCGGCGGCGAAGACGACGACAACGACGATGACGACCACGACGGCGGCAGCGGCGTCGGCGGCGGCGACGACGACGACGACGACGACGACGACGACGGCGGCGGCGGCGGCGGCGGCGGCGACGACGACGACGACGGCGGCGGCGGCGGCGGCGTCGGCCGCGGTGGCGACGACGACGATGACGACGACGACGGCGACGGCGACGACGACGACGAAGATGGCGGCGTCGGCGGCGGCGACGACGACGACGACGATGACGGCGATGACGACGGCGGCGGCGGCGGCGACGGCGGCGGTGGTGGCGAAAACGACGACGCCGACGGCGGCGATGGCGACGGCGACGGCGACGGCGACGGCGGCGGCGGCGGCGACGACGGCGACTGGTGACGAGGACGACGACGACGACCATTCCGACGACGACGACGACGGCGACGACGACGACGACGACTCCGATGGCGGCGGCGGTAGCGAAGACGACGATGACGACGACGACGACAGCGGCGGCGGCGGTGGCGGCGGCGAAGACGACGACGACGACGACGACGACGACCACGACGATGACGTTGACGACGACGACGGCGGCGACGACGACGACGACTCCGATTGCGGTGGCGGTGGTGGCGACGACGACGACGACGGCGGCGACGACGACTACGACGGCTGCGTTGGCGGCGGCGGTGAGGACTACGACGACGACGACGATGACGGCGGCGGCGACGACGACGACGACGAGAAGGACGACAAACGACGACGACGACGACACCGACGGCGGCGGCGGCGGCGACGACGAAGACTGCGGCTGCGGCGGTGACGTCGACGACGACGGTGGCGGCGTCGGCGAAGACGACGACGCCGATGACGACGACGACGACGGCAACGGCGGCGGCGGCGGCGAACACGACTTCGACAACGACGACGACGACGACAGCGGTGGCGGCGGCGACCGACTACACCGAAGGCCGGGCGTGGGGGGGGGGGGGTGTGGGGGGTGGGGGGGGGGGGGAAGGTTGGGGTGGCGGGTGGCAGGGGATATGAGGGTCGGAGGGAAGATTGACGGATTCCGCCCCAGGACTGAGATCGGGGGGGGGGGAGGTGGGGGGGGGGGGGGGAGGGGGAGGGGCGGGGGTAGAAGTAATAGGTATGAGGGGTGGGAGGGGAGGGGGGGTGGAAGGGGGGGGGGGGGGGGTAGGGTATTTGGAGAGTAGGGGGAAGGGGATTTCGTGTAGAGCGGGGGAGCGTTGGTTAAGAGCGGGTATTATATAATAGTAGGGAGGGTATAAGGTAAGGGGGGAGGAGGATAGAGGAGTAGTAGAAGTAGTAGTATATGTAAAGTTGTAACAGTAGGAGGTGTAGGAGGCGGCGGCGGCGACGACGACGACGACGACGACGACGACGACGACGGCGGCGGCGACGGCGGCGGCGGCGGCGGCGTCGGCGACGACGACGACGACACCGACGGCGACGACGACGACGACCACGACGACTACTCCGACGGCGGCGGCGGCAACGAACACGACGACGACGACGGCGGCGGCGACGACGACGACGACGACGACGGCGGCGGCGGCGGCGTCGGCGACGATGACGACGACGACACCGACGGCGACGGCGGCGACGATTACACCGACGGTGGCGGCAGAGGCGGCGAAAACGACGACGATGACTATGACGACGTTGATACCGACGTCGGCGGCGGCGGCGAAGATGACAACGACGACGACGGCGGCGGCGGCGGTGGCGTCGCGTCCGGGCGCCTGGGCGCCTGGGCGTCCGGGCGCCGGGCGTCTGGGCGCCCATGGGCTTCCCGGCGTCCGGGCGTCTGGGCGCCCGGGCGCCGTCCGAGCGCCCGGGCCGCCCGGGGCGGCCGGGCGGCCCAGCGCCCGCGCGCCCCAGGCGTCCGGCGCGCCAGGCTGGGCGCGCGTGCGCCGTTCAGGCGGCTGGGCGCTCTTGGCGCCCGGGCGTCTGAGTCCAGCTGGGCGCCCGGGCGCCCCGGCCTGGCGTCTGGGCGTCCGGCCGTCCGGGCGTCTGGGCGCCCTGGGCATCGCAGCGCCTGGGCGTCTGCAGGGCGGCCGGGCGGCCCGGCGTCCGGGCGGCCCGGCGTCCGGGAGCCCCGGGCGTCCAGCGCGCCAGGCCGCGGGCGTCCGGGCGCCGCCTGGGCGGCCGGGCGCTCTGGGCATCTGAGCGTCTGGGCGCCCAGGCGGCCTGGGCCCTGGCTGGGAGACCGCGCGACCCAGCGTCCGCGTCTGGGCGCCCCGGGCGCCGTCCAGGCGACCGGGCGCTCTGGGCGCTTGGGCGTTCGGGCGCCCAGCGGGCGCCCCGGGCGTCCGGGCGCCCAGGCGTCTGGTCGCCGTCTGGCGTCTGGGCGTTCCGTTGGGCGCTTCGGGCGGCTGGGCGCCCCGTGCCGATCGCCCCAGCGCCCAGGCGCCCCGGGCGTCTGGGCGTCGTGGCGTTGTTGGGGCGTTCGGCGGGCCTCCCAGGCATCTGGGCGCGCAGGCGCCCTGGGCACTCGGGCGTTTCCTGCAGCCTGGGCGCCCCAGATTCTGGGCGCGCCGTCAGGCGCCCGGGCGTCTGAGCGCCCGGACGTCAAAGGCGCCTCGGCGTCATGGGTGTCCAGACGTCCTGGCGCCGGGGCGCCCGAGCGAGCGTCGGGCGTGCAGGCGCCTGGGCGCGCCCGGGAGTCTGGGCGTCTGGGCATCTGGGCGCCACATCTCCGATTCAGAATGCGGCTGCCGCGTTGGCGCCAGCGACGTCCTTCCTTGAGAATGTCGTTCTCGCGTTGGCGCCAGCCGAGTGTCTGATTGAAAATGCTGCTGTCCTAGGCGCTGACGTGTCCTAGGCGCTGACGACATCCTTCATTGAGCATGTCGTTCTCCCCTTGACGCTGGCCAGATCTTGGATTGAGAATGTGGCTGCCGCCGAAGCGCCAGCGACATCCTTCATTCAGCATGTCCTTCTCGCCTTGGCGCAGGCCATACATGTCATGTCTGCTTCTTGAAAATGTGCTTATTGCCTCGGCGCCACGACATCTTTCATTGAGCATATCGTTCTCGCTGTGGCACCTGTCGCATGTCTGATGGAAAATGCTGCTGTCGCCCAGGCGCCAGCCACATCTTTCATTGATCATGACGTTTTCGCTGTTGCGCCAGTCACATGTCTGATGGACAATGTCGATGTCGCCCACGCACCGGCCACATCTTTCATTGAGCATGTCGTTTTCGCTGCGGCTCCAGCCACGTCCAATTGAAAATGCTGGTTTCGCTTAGGCGCCTGCCGCACACATGATTGCGATAATTATTCTCGCCTCAACGTGGATTGCATTCTCGACTCGGAATGCTGCTTTCGCCCAGGTCCTGGGCTCCGGCCGCGCGCATGATTGCGATTGTTCTCGCCTGCTCAGCGCGCGCTGTGCTCTCGTTTCGGAATGCTGCTCGCGCCTGGCGCTGGCCAAAAATACGATTGCGAATGTTGTGCTGCCGCTTCGGCGCCAGCCGCACCCTTCATTGCGAGTGCCCTTCTCGCCCTGATGATCGACTATACCATCGCAGGGGCGCCTGCCACATCTTGATTGCGACTGCCTTTCGCGGTGCAGGGGGAAAGGTAGCCTCGCAAGCTCGTGGGCTGCGCAAGCTTCTGGATCGCTGCCCCATCCGCGGGAAACGAAGAGGGATTAGTGATGCAATTGGCCTTTTTGCATTGCATGTTGTTGTGCCGCCCCATTCCTGGCGCGCGTGACACACTGGTGTCGCCGCCAAGTCGTTGGTCATGTTAAGTTTGATGGGTCAGAACAGCTTTGGCGCAGTGTTGACAGGGCCTGGGACCAGGTAAGTCGGGGATTTGTCAGGTTAGGGGGGGCATCGGGGGCTTCGAGGGCATGCAGAAAAAAAAAAAACGTTTTCGAGACATGCATCAATGTGGCGAGCATTATTTTCGAAAATGCACTCGTAAAATCAGCCGTCTAACAGTTCCATGTAAATAGTTGTGGCTAACCTTTGCGCGGGCAAAACACTCCCAGCATGGACGCATCTCGCATCCCGTAGACTCAGAATTCAATTATGTGTGCCACAGCATCTAAGTTTTGAAGTCTCGTGCAACAGTTCTGGAATCAAGGCGCACAACTAAAAGCACTCGTGGGAATGACACCACCGCGGATCCATAAGCACGAAAACACTGGCGATAACAGGGAGAGAGAATGAATTGGAGGAGAGGGTGGGAGGAATGAATAGTGGAACTCGTGGCCCGCAGCCCGGGATGCAAACGTGCCCCGAGAGGATGGCTCACACCACTCGTTGGAGGTGGTACAAAGCCTCCTTACCTAACAGCGAAGACTGATAGGTTTCTAGTAGTGTCAAAAGAGAGCATCATGACTCCCGAGGGGGGTCTGGGCGGGATCCGGACAGGGTGCCCCGGGAAACCGGGGAAATCGGGGGACTCTTTTTAAGCCAACAGTAACGCCTTTCGTGGTCTTCGAGTTCCCAGAATTCCATTCCTGGGCATGATTTTGAATGCCCGGAGCCAACTGTAGGCCACTTCGTGCTCGTCGAGTTCCCAGAACTCCATTCCTGGGCATGATTTTGAATGCCCGGAGCCAACTGTATGCCACTTCTTGGTCTTCGAGTTCCCAGAACTCCATTCCAAAAGGCATGATTTCGAATGCCCGGAACCAACTGTAGGCCACTTCGTGGTCTTCGAGTTCCCAGAACTCCATTCCTGGGCATCATTTTGAATGCCCGGAGCTTCCATTCCCGGGCCACGTTTTGAATGCTGAGGCAGGCTGAGGCTGAGGCCGAGGCAGGCCGAGCCTGAGGCAGGCTGAGGCTGAGGCCGAGGCTGAAGGCAGACTGAGGCTGAGGCTAAAGCAGGCTGAGGCTGAGGCTGAGGCAGGCTGAGGCTGAGGCAGGCTGAGGCGGAGGCTGAGGCTGAGGCTGAGGCTGAGGTCAGGCTGATGCAGGCGGCAGGCAGAAGGGCAGAGGCTGAGTCTAGGTGCAAGGCTGAGGCTGAAGCAGCTGAGGCTGAGGCTGAGGCAGGCTGAGGCTGAGGCTGAGGCAGGCTGATGCTGAGGCAGGCTGAGGCTGAGGCTGAGGCTGATGCAGGCTGAGGCTGAGGCAGGCTGAGGCTGAGGCCGAGGCTGAATGCAGACTGAGGCTGAGGCTGAAGCAGGCTGAGGCTGAGGCTGAGGCAGGCTGAGGCTGAGGCTGAGGCTGAGGCAGGCGGATGCTGAGGCAGGCTGAGGCTGAGGCTGAGGCTCATGCAGGCTGAGGCTGAGACAGGCGGAGGCTGAGGCCGAGGCTGAAGGCAGACTGAGGCTGAGGCTGAAGCAGGCTGAGGCTGAGGCTGAGGCAGGCTGAGGCTGAGGCTGAGGCAGGCTGATGCTGAGGCTGAGGCTGAGGCGGAGGCTGATGCAGGCTGAGGCTGAGGCAGCTTGAGGCTGAGGCCGTGGCTGAAGGCAGACTGAGCTTGAGGCTGAAGGGCAAGCTGAGGCTGAGCTGAGGCTGAGGCTGATGCTTGGAGGCTGGAGGCCTGCGGCTGGAGGCTGAGTGCTGGGCTGAGGCTGAGGCTGAGGCTGGAGGCTGATGCTCATGCAGGCTGAGGCTGAGGCAGGCGGAGGCTTAGGCCCGAGGCTAAGCAGACTGAAGATGCTGAGGCTGAAGGCAGACTGAGGCTGAGGCTTAAGCAGGCTGAGGCTGAGGCTGAGGCAGGCTGAGGCTGAGGCTGAGGCAGGCTGAGGCTGAGGCTGATGCAGGCTGAGGCTGAGGCAGGCTGAGGCTGAGGCCGAGGCAGAAGGCAGACTGAGGCTGAGGCTGAAGGCAGGCTGAGGCTGAGGCTGAGGCAGGCTGAGGCTGAGGCAGGCTGAGGCTGAGGCTGAGGCAGGCTGATGCTGAGGCAGGCTGAGGCTGAGGCTGAGGCTGATGCAGGCTGAGGCTGAGGCAGGCTGAGGCTGAGGCCGAGGCTGAAGGCAGACTGAGGCTGAGGCTGAAGCAGGCTGAGGCTGAGGCTGAGGCAGGCTGAGGCTGAGGCTGAGGCAGGCTGATGCTGAGGCAGGCTGAGGCTGAGGCTGAGGCTGATGCAGGCTGAGGCTGAGGCAGGCTGAGGCTGAGGCCGAGGCCGACGGCAGACTGAGGCTGAGGCTGAAGCAGGCTGAGGCTGAGGCAGAGCAGGCTGAGGCTGAGGCTGAGGCAGGCTGATGCTGAGGCAGGCTGAGGCTGAGGCTGAGGCTGATGCAGGCTGAGGCTGAGGCAGGCTGAGGCTGAGGCCGAGGCTGAAGGCAGACTGATGCTGAGGCTGAAGCAGGCTGAGGCTGAGGCTGAGGCAGGCTGAGGCTGAGGCAGGCTGAGGCGGAGGCTGAGGCAGGCCGAGGCTGAGGCTGTGACTGCGACTGCCTTTGCCATTGCGACTGCCATCGCGAATGCGACTACGACTGCGAGAACAGCAGAATTCTACATCTGGATTCTCATCTGAATCTTAAGGGAAATGCTTCCAGATATGCTCCTACACATCGCTGTTCGGTTGCTTTGCCGGGTTTTTTTTTCTTTGTTTTTGGCTCCAGCCCGTTCGAGCCAACGCGGGGAGGGGCGAAAGGGCGACGGGGGGCGAGGGGGCGCGGCGCGCGCGGCGACAGGGCCTTGGCGCCTGGGCGTCCCGGCGTCCAGGCGCAGGCACCTTGCGCTCCTGGCGTCCGCGGGCGTCTGGTCCTCCAGGCGCCCCGGCGTCCGCGGGTGCAGGCGCCGGGGCGTCTGGGCGCTCTGGGCGCCCGGCGTTTGGGCGCGGGCGCCCTGGGCGCTCCCAGCGTCCGGGCGTTTCCCGGGCGTCCGCGCGTCCGGTCGCGGGCGCCCTGGGCGCTTCTGGCGCCTGGGCCTGGCTCGCCAGGCGCCCGGGCGTCCGGGCGTCCGGGCGTGTCCGGGCGTGTCCGGGCGTCCGGGCGCTGGGCGCCCAGGCGCCCGGGCGTCTGGGCGCCCGGGCGCCCGGGCGCCTCCGGCGTCCTGGCGCGGGCGCCCTCTCCCAGCGTCCGAGCGTTTCCCGCGCGCTCGGGCGCCCAGGCGCGGGGGCGCGGGCGTTCCGGGCGCTTTCTGGCGCCCGGGCGCCCGGGCGCCCGCGCGTCCAGGCGCCCGGGCGCTCGGGCGCCCGAGCGTCTAGGCGCTTCAGGCGCACGGGCGTCTGGGCGATTCAGGCGCCCGATCGTTTCTCGGGCGCCCGGGGCGTCCGGGCGTTTCCTGGGCGTGGCCCGCCGAGCGCCCGGGTGTCTGGGCGCCCGGGTGTCCAGGCGATTGGGCGCCCAGGGCTTCCATGCGTGCCCGGGCCTGGCCCGTCGGGCGCCCGGGCGTCCGGGCGCCCGGGCGCCCGGACGTCTGGGCGTGTCTGGGCGTGTCTGGGCGTCCAGGCGCCTGGGCGCCCAGGCGTCCGGGCGTCTGGGCGCTTCAAGCGCCGGGGCGTGCGGGCGCCCCCGCATCCGGGCGCCCCGGCACCCGGGCTCCCGGGCGTCCGGACGTCCGGGCGTCCGGGCGTCCTGGCGCCCGCGCGTCTTGGCGTTTCAGGCGCCCGGGCGTTCAGGCGCCCGGGCTTCCGGGCGCCCGGGCGCCCGGGTGCCCGGGCGCGCGGGCGGTTCGCGCGTCCAGGCGCCCAGGCGCCCAGGTGCCCAGGCGTCTGGGCACCCGGGCGCCCGGGCGTCCGGGCGTCTGTGCGTCCGGGCGCGGGCGTTCCGGGCGCTTCTGGCGCCCGCGCGCCTGGGCGCATGGGCGTCTGGGCGCTTCAGGCGCGCGGGCATCTGGGCGCGTCTGGGCGCGTCCGGGCGCCCGGCCGGGTGCCCGGGCGTTTGGGCGGTTCGCGCGTCCAGACGCCCGCGGAGTCCGGGCGCTCCGGCGTCCGGGCGTCCGGGCGCCCGGGCGCCCGGGCGTCCGGGCGTCTGGGCGCTGCGCCTGGGCGTCCGGGCGTCCGGGCGCCCGGGCGCCTGGGCGCATGCGCGCGCGTCCGGGCGCCCGGGCGTCCGCGCGCCCGGGCGCCCGTGCGTCTGGGCGTCCGGGCGTCCGGGCGCCAGGGCGCCCTGGGCGCTAGCACCCATGTCCGGGCGTTTCCTGGGCTTGGCCTGCCGGGCGCCCAGGGCGTCTGTGGTCTGGGCGTCCGGACTTGCGCCCGGGCGCCCGGGCGTCTGTCCGGGCGTCCGGGCGCCCAGCTGGGCCCTGGTAAAATTGCGCCATCCCTGGCTGCGGCGGCGTCGGCGAGACGACAACGACGATTCCGACGACGACGACACCGACGGCGGCGTCGGCGGCGAAGACGACGACGACGTCGACAAGGACGATTCCGACGACGACGACGACGGCGGCGCTGGCGACGGCGACGGCGGCGGTGGCGACGACGATGACGACGACGACGACACCGACGACGACACCGACGGCGGTAGTGGCGGCGGCGAAGACGACGACGACGTCTCCGACGACGGCGACGACGATGGCGGCGGCGGCAAAGACGACGACGACGACGACGACGACGACGACGACGACGACGACGACGACGACGACGACGACGACGACGACGACGACGACGACGACACCGACGGCGCCGGCGGCGAAGACGACGACGAAGAAGACGACGAACGACGACACCGACGGCGGCGGCGGCAGCGGCGAGGACGACGACGACACCGACGGCGGCGGTGGCGAAGACGACGACGACGATGACGGTGACGGCGGCGGCGGCGGTGGCGAAGACGGCGGCTTCGGCCGCGGCGGCGAAGACGACGACGACGACGGCCACGACGGCGGCGGCGGCGGCGAAGACGACGACGTCGACGACGACGACGACACCGACGACACCGACGACGACGACACCGACGGCGGTGGCGGTGGCGGGGAAGACAATGACGACGACGACGACGACGACGACGACGACGACGACGACGACGACGACGACGACGACGACGACGACGACGACGACGACGACGACGACGACGACGACGACACCGGCGACACCGACGACGACGACACCGAGGGCGGTGGCGGTGGCGGGGAAAACAATGACGACGACGACGGCGGCGGCGACGACGACGACGACCCGATTTTTGCGCTTCGATCCAGCTCAGGTCCGCCGGCGTCCGCGCCCGCGCCCGCCAGCGCAGGGCTGGACCTGCCGTTCGAGCTGACGCACCGCGGGTGGCAGGAGGAGTGCGCCACCGCCGCCCTACGCACTCGCCCTTGTCGCTTTTTGTTTTTTCCTTCCTCCCTCGCGGGTGCAGTCACAGAGCTCTGAGATACGGACCGCTCTGGCCAGGGACAACGACAGGGAGGGACAGGAATGCATTCAACCCACATCCTCGCCCCCTCGGCCCATCCCCAGCGACTTCGCTGGCCAACCTCGTTCGAAAAACGTCAACATGGTTCTCCAAGGCCCCTGCATCCTCACCGCGCATACCCATGCAAGGGGTCGACTGTCGGGGGGACGCGTCGACCCCTCGTCGCCCATGGAGCGCCGATGGGGTCTGCTGGCCCCGCCCCGCCCAGGAACGTCTGGACCTGTTCTCGGGAGCCCGTCGCCGATCGATCGGCGATGGGTCGATGACTCCCCCCGCTCCAAAGATCGATGTCCCGATGTGTCGATGTGTCGATCGGTCGATGCTCCACCCCCGTGCTGGCCCCTCCCGTCGCTGCCCTGCACCTGGGCCCACGGGGGGGCTCACGCTCTCGGGCCGCCTGCCCGCCTGGGGCCCGCCGTGGCCAGGAGCGCCCCCTCGCCCCCTGCTGCTCCTTGCGGCACCGCGACGCCTCCTCCGCTTCGAACTTCTCGCGGGGCCCCGGAAATTCGGGAAGGGAACAAAAACACATGGACACGATTAATCGTCGCTCCCCAGGAGAATCTGGGAAAACACGGGGAAGCGGGGGAGAATCTGGGAAACCATGGGAACCCAGAAGATATGGGAAAATATTGGGCATCCTTGGATTTGCGTCTATTCATTTGTGTGTCCACGGGCCCCTTTGAGGATGGCGTGGTGACCCCGCCGCTCGGTGAGTCGGGCGCGGGTTCCGTGGGGCCCGGGCCGTTCTCCGAGGATGTCTAGGGCGACTGGTGCCCCCCAGGGTCAGGGTTCCAGGGCCGCACGGTGACGCACCGCGCGGTGAGGTCGTTGGGGGATCCCGAGGTCACCACGCATCACCACATCACCAGACGGCCGTGGGGCCCCGAACACAAGATCGGATCAAGGATCTGGGCTCGTGGGCGTTCTTTGCTCTCTCCTTGGGCCGCGCGAGGCTCTAGGGCGCTAGGATGACCACACAGGGACCGAGCCTCCGGAAGGCACTGGCACGAAGTGAGGGGGTCCCGGAAGGCGCCGCCTCCCCCTCTCGGCGACGGTATAGGGCATATGTTAAGACATATTGACCCCCGAGGTCTGATTATTGTCCATGCCCCCGCTCTGGCCCTTCGTGCGGTTGGTACGCGAGCCAGGACATGAACAGAACGTCGCTCTCCTGTCCCGATGACTTGAACTCATCGGGCCCTAGAGCCCACCTCCAAAGCCCCCCTCCTGGGGCGCGCAGGTGTGGGTGGGGTTCCCTCCGATCCGCGTGGCGCGACGGGATCGCCGTCGCCGCTTCTGCCCCGCTTTGTGGGTCGGGGGGAGAGGGCGAGGGAGTGGAGGGGGGAGGCAGGGAGAGGGAGAGTTGGGGGCGAGGGGGAGGCGGAGGGGCAGGGAGGGGGGATACGCATGTCGAAGAACAGGTTTGGAGAGCGTCACCGCCGCCGCCGCCGCCCTCTCCTCCTCCTCCTCCTCCTCCTCCTCGTCCTCCTCCTCCTCCTCCTCCTCCTCCATTCATTTTCCTTAGAACTAACTTCTCCCCCGAGGCCAGCTTTTAGGGCGGTCCAGGCGTTTCGCCTGAGACCTCCTCACCATTTATGACCCTCAAGCTTAAACATTGACAACAGTTTCACATATGGAGGGGTGGTCGTTTTCAAGATGTGGCTCTCGCGTTAGCGCTGCGCACATTCAAGAGTTTCACGGATTGAGGGCGTTTCCTTTTCAAATTGTGACTCTCGCCTTAGCGCCGCGCACGTTCGATTGAATAATGCAAGATTTTCACGGATTGAGGGCGGTTCCTTTTCAAATTGTGGCTCTCGTTTTAACGTTGCGCACATTTTTTTTGTTTCGTTTCGGTTTGTTGTGTTTCTTTCTTTCTTTCTTTGTTTGTTTGTTTGCTTGGTGTTGTTATTGTTGTTGTTGTTTTTGTTGCTGTTGTTGTTATTGCTCTGGTCGTTGTTGTTGTTGTTGTTGTTGTTGTTGTTGTTGTTGTTGTTGTTGTTGTTGTTGTTGATATTCTTGTTGTTGTTGTTGTTGTTGTTGTTGTTGTTGTTGTTGTTGTTGTTGTGGTTGTTGTTGTTGTTGTTGTTGGTGTTGTTATTGTTGTTGTTGTTGTTGTTGCTGTTGTTGTTTTTGTTTTTGTTATTGTTGTTATTCTTGTTGTTGTTGTTGTTGTTGTTGTTGTTGTTGTTGTTGTTGTTGTTGTTGTTGTTGTTGTTCTTGTTGTTATTGTGTTGTAATTTGGCAGAAGTTGTACGATTTCCCATGGACGGCGTACCACGAATGGTGTTTTGAAGGGATTCAGAATTATGGGGGTGCAACAATTACGCTGACTCGTGGTGTTGAAGTCCCAGGAACGGCGTTCTGGCACGATTCAGGATCGTCAATACGCAACAGTCAGGGTTTGGCATGCATCAGGGTCTTCAAACGGATGTCTTCCAACAAGGCAGTTCACTCAGTGGAAATGAACCCTTGTAGGGGCCTATGAAGAGGGAGCTTGGAGGGAGGGTTTATTCCAACATCCTTGATGACTCTTGGGTTTACACTGGTCCTCCTCCGCCTCCTCCTCCTCCTCGTCTCTCGTCCTTCTTCTCCTCGGCTCTCCTCTCTTATCCCTCCCTTCTCAGTTCCCCTCTGTCCTCCCTGGCTTCTCCTCGCTCTCTCCCCTCGCACTCCTCCTCCTCCTCCTCACGCTCTCCTACGCTCTCCTCTCGCACTTCTCCTCGCGCTCCTCTCGTCTCTGCCTCGGCTCTTCTCTCGCACTTCTGTCGCACTCGTCTCTCGGGCCACCCACCCGTATCAGACGAGGCGTGCCGAGGGGGTACTGGCAGGGCGGGTTGTCCAGGGGAGTGGCCCTGCCCCGCCCGACTGGTGCGTACGGCAAGGGAGGGAGAGAGGGCAGGACGACAACCCGTGCCACAGTGCGGGCGACGTCGTGCTGATCTCGGGATGCCAGGACGGGCGGTGCGCTCTGACAGGGCACGACGAAGGTAGGACGATTCGGTAGCAAATCACGGGAGTCTTGTGCCCTCGCAACTCCGTCTTTAGAAGAGGGCGTTAGCGTCGATTAGTTTCTGGTGATCGATGAGATAGCGCCGATTTAGCGTCGACTAGCGTCGATTAGCGCCGATTTAGCGTCGACCAGCGTCGATTCAGAGCCGACTCGCAAGAGCCAACAAGATGGTATGAGGGGCTCCCATGTGTTGCCACAGATAAATCGGATGAGCATGGTTCGGTAATCTCTGAGAGTCGGCAGGTCCAGAGGATGTATCCGGCGACGCGGCCGTTCCATGGCGTTCCAGAAAAAATGAGAGCGTTTCGAAGTGAGCTCCGGGGCCGTCGTCCCGAGTTCGACCCAGAGGCCCCGCCCGGCACCGGGCCCAAGTGTCGCTTTCGGGAAGTCGAAGTCTCATTTTGAAGAAACTCGGGATCACCGACTCTCGAGCGGAGCTACGCGTGCGACGCCTTCGGCAGTGGCAGCGCTTCGCTCGGTTCCCCGAGGATCGCGCGCAGCCGCTCGCCGTGCTGTTTGGCAGTCTTGATGGCCGAGGCGAGGGGCCGACCCGTCGGGGGGGCGGGCGTGTCGCCGGCAAGGCCAATCCGCGGGCGCTCCAGCTGGGGCGCGATGCCCGGGCACCGCGGTGCCTCCGTGCCAGCGACGAGCTCGTGGAAACATTTGCTGGGCGAGACATCTTCGCCAGGTCTACTGGCGCCAATGAGCTCCGTGGTTTCGACCCGAAGCAGCTCCGTCAGGTGTCTGTGCTCCGAGGCCATCCTAGAAGTTCCACGAGTACTTCCACTGGCGCCCCAGAGGACCCCCAGGAAGTGTTCATGTGCGACCTGCCTGGAGAAGAGGAGGACGGGAGGAGTGGCCTGGTCTTCTGTAGTCGTGGGGCTTTCATTGCGCGCCAATGTTAATTCGGGCATATCCCTCTACGGAAGGAAAATTCAAAAATAGGCAAGCATTATTCACTGCCTGGAGCTCCCCATATGTGCATATATTAGCATTGACCTGTCCGCGCCTGCTTGTCTATGCGCAGGAGTTTTCGAATATTCACGGGCTTGAGTATGGACGGTGTGGGGGTGAGTCTAACAATGAATGAGTTTGAGTGTGAATGAATCTCAGTAGTATTAGTGCGTCTCTGCGTATGAGCCTGGAGCCTCCTGGGGCCTCTTGAAACCTCCTGGGGCTTAGTGTGGCCTCCTGCAGCCTCTTGGGGCCTCCTGTGGCCTCTTGGGGCTTCCTGTAGCCTCCTGAGGCCTCCTGGGGCCTCGTGTGGCCTCCTGGGGCCTCCAGGAGCCTCCTTGAGCCTCCTGGGGAGGATTCGTGCCCCAGGAGAGGCCCAATATGTAGGAACATGAGTACATCAAACACGGCGGATTGGAGCCGCAAGAGAAGGGCAATCTATAGGAACACGCGTAAAACACCAAGGACTCGTGCCCCAGGGGAGGCCCAATCTATAGAAGCATACGTAGAACACTTAGGATTGGACACAGAGGAGAAAGACAATATGTAGAAACATATGCAAAACACAACGATTTCGTGCTCCAGGGGAGGCACAATCTATAGGAGTATACGTACAACACATGGGATCGGAGCCTTCTGTGGCCTTCTGAGGCCTCCTGCTCCTGGGGCCTCTGGGGCCTCCTGGTGCCTTCTGGGGCCTGGTGCCTCCTGGCGCTTCCTGTTGCCTCCTGGGGCCTCCCCTCCGGTGGTCTCCTGGAGCATCCCTGGAGCCTCCTGAGGCCTTCCCACCGCCCTGCCTCTGGCCAGAGGTCGATCCCTGGGCCCTGCGGCGCTGTGCGCACGGCCTCTCCTGGCCGCAGACCTGCAGGCATGAACAGAAGCTGTCCTATCAACGTCGAGAGTGTCTGGTGAAGGGTGTGGACATCGGCGTGGATGAAGTCGACACCGGCAGCATGATGTCGGAGGAAAAATCTGCCAGCGGACGCCCTGGGAGGCGATGGGTACAAGGGGGCCAAGAGGGCGACAGCGGACATCTGCAACCGCCTGGCACTGCAAGGCTTAGCGGGGACCCTGACCTACGCCTATTCCCTGTGCTACAGTGGGATCACGCCTTGGTGTGTGCAGTCGCACTGAGGATTGGTATTCGCGGCATTATTGGGCCGTCCTAGGGTGAGCGGAGCTCCTTCTGAAAAGGGCACGAGCCTGGCCCCCCCGTCCTCACCTCTCCACAGGCATCTCCGGCTGCACGTAAGTCGGTGGTGGTCAAGAAAAGGGCCGTGCTCCTCCCTGCAGTACCCGTACTTGTCTTCAGCGGCGTCGTAAGTGATGACGAGGTCGCAGTGTGTGGCGTCAGCGCAACTGTCGGCCAGGTCCGCGGATACGAGCACTCCACTGCATGCGCCGCCTCCTCCTGCCTCGCCTCGCCCGCCTCCTGGCCGCCTCCTCAAGGCTCCATCTGCGCTCCACTGTCACGTCCTCATCGTCTCGTCCTCGTCCTCCTCCTCCTCCTCTTTCTCCTCCTCCTCCTCCTCCTCCTCCTCCTCCTCCTCCTCCTCCTCCTCCTCCTCCTCCTCCTCCTCCTCCTCCTCCTCCTCCCTCTCTCCGCAGCAGCAGCAGCAGCAGCAGCAGCAGCAGCAGCAGTAGCCTCCTCGTCCTCCTCGGCCCGCACTGCCGCCTCTCTGGTGCCCCGTGCGACGTCCGTCATTCTGAGACTCCTCGCTCACGTCCTGGCTGCCTCATGCCTCCTCTGGGTTCCCTCTGCGCTCCTTTGTCACCTCCTCATGGTCTCGTTGTCCTCCTCCTCGCCCTTCTCCTTCTCCTCCTCCTCCTCCTCCTCCTCCTCCTCCTCCTCCTCCTCCTCCTTCTGGTCGCCCTCCCTCGCCTCGTCGTCCTCGGCGCCCGCCGCCTGTCCTTGTGCCTCACGCGACGGCCGCCGCCGCCGCCGCTTGCACCGCCGCCGCCGCCGCCAGGCGGGCCAGGGTCGCCCCTGGCCGCGGCTGCTGCAGCCGCTGCAGAATGGCCCGCGCCATCTCCCGGTGAAGGGAAATGGAGAGTCGCTGGGCCATCCTGTCCGCTATGCTGGCGGCCTCCTCACCGCACGCGTCGGCCGCGCGCTGGGCCAGCACGGCGAAGGCGCGGCGCGCCACGCCGCCCCAGCTCCCGCCGTTCGCCTCCACCACCATCTGGATGAAGGTGAGGTCCGCGTCGTGGCAGGCCTGCGCCGTGCCCTGGTGCTGCCGCTTGTACTCCTCGTACCTGTCAAGGGCGGCGGCCAGGTCGGCGGCGGAACGCGCGATGCGGTCCGCGCGCAGGCCCGGCGTGACCGCGAAATCCAGGGGTGCCGAGAGGCCGCCGCGCCACTGGGGGACATAGACACCCGCTGGCCGGCGGCCGGCGTTGTCCAGCCCGTCGCCGTCCGGCTCCTCGGCGTTCGGCCCCTCGCCAGGTGCCCGCGGCGGCAGCAGTCCGGGCCGCTCCAGCTCCGCCCCCGAGCCGGCGGCGTGGGCGGCGAAGAAAGTGCCGTTCCGCAGCTTGTTGTGGCGGCGCGTGCGGTCGCCCTGGCAGGCGCACGTCAAGGCGCGGTCGCAGTGCACGTCCATGACATCCCCGAGCGCCGGGCAGAATGCTCCCTCGTCGATCAGCTGGGCCCGGAGCCGTCGCTTGATCCCGATCTGCATCAGGCTGTGCGGGACTGCTGTGCCGAGCGCCTCGCTGAGGGCGCCTGCAGGTGCGCGCTGTCGCCAAGCGCGGCCACCAAAGCGAGGTTGGCGCGCGTCGCGGGCGAGGAGCGGCCCCAGAGGGCGGCGCGCGCAGCGTCGTCGACCTGGCCCGATAGAGAGCCTTCTGGTTGGAGTGTGTCTCGCAGTCGAAGCGCGCGGCCCGGTCAGCCTCCGCCGCGCTGGCGTTGTGGGTCTGGGGCGCCGCGGTCAGGGCCCCGGCGTCGCCCGCGTTGTCGTTTGTGTAGCCCGCGTACACTGACCAGCAGAACTCGCTGCTCTTTGCGCGCGAGGAGAGGTAGGCCGCCGGCGAGTGCTTCTCGGCGGAGCGCAGCCCCAAGCCGCCCTTGTTCAGTTTCAGCTGCGCTTGGGCCCAGGAGTCGACGGTGAAGGAAGCGCAGGCGAGCTGTTCTAGGCAGGAACGAGCTGCGGCGTCCATTTTCGGGAGGGCCTCGGTGTGGGCGGAGGGCGGCACCACGCGCGCCGAGTAGCCGAGCTTGCAGTACTGAGGTTGCCAGGCCGGCGTTTTGCGCGAGCTCCTTGAGGCTACGGCGCGCCGTCTCCGCGCAGCGTTGGAGTGCCAGAGAGAAGAACAGTGGGCCAATTGGGTCGCCCTGCTGGACACCGCACTCGGAGCTCAGCGTCTGTTTGCCGAGGAAGAGTAGCGAGGGGCTGCCGTAGCACCAGTCCGCCCAGGGTGCCAGCGCGAGAAAATTGTTGTGCACTTCTCTGAGGACGGCCCTCCGGTCCACGGTGTTGAAAGCGTTCGAGAGCTTCCTGGGGCCTCATGGAAACTTTTGGGGCACCCTGTGGCCTCTTGAATCTTCCTGTGGTCTCCTGATGGAGGTCGCGTCCTGGGGCCTCCTGGAGCCTTCTGGAGCATCGTGTGGCATCCTGGGGAGGATCCGTGCCCACGAGTCTGGCCATCAAACCAGGCAGACCGATCGAGACATCCTCAAATTCTGGCCCCACTTAGGAGCGAATGTGAGCGCTTCGTTCGAGACATCCTCCGAACTTCTTCCGGAAGCGGAGGATGTAGGGCCACAAAACAGGCAAACCGTTCAAGACATCCCCGCCATTTTGGCGCGAACGGAGGAGTGCAAAACCCCCTTGGCGGCTCACCCTGTGGGGTGCCGAAGCCCGCGTTTCGATCGAGACATCCTCCAAATCTGCTCCGGACGCGGGGGATGTTGGGCCACAAGACAGGCAAACCGCTCAAGACATCCCCGCCATTTCGGCGCAAACGGAGGAGTGCAATACCCTCTGGCGGCTCCCTTTTTGGGGTGCTGAAGCCCGCGCCTCGTTCGGGACTTCCTCAGAATCTAAATGGAGGGAGCATGAGTGAACATGAGTGGGTAGGAGTGGGTGTGAACATGAATGAACATGAGTGAATGTGATTATGTGTGTGAGTCTTGGCCAGAATAATTCTGAAAGAATATGAGTATGACGGAATCTGAGTGTGAACACATCTGAGTATAAGGGAATCGAACTAGGAGGAGACGAGGAAAGGAGAGGAGGAATATAAGAGGAGGAACAGAGGGAGTAGGAGGCGTCAAAGTAATTATTCACTGCGTGGAGCTCCCCATATGTGCATCTATTAGCATTTACCTGCCCGCCGTGCGTGTCTAGACGCACAAGTTTTCGAATATAAACGGGCTTGAGTTTTGACAGCCTGGGAGTGCAATTAATTGTGCCAGAGTTGGAGTCGAACTGCAGTGTGAATGAGTCACAGTAGTATTTGTGCCTCTCTGCGCATAAGCTTTGGGCCTCTTGGGGCCTCTTGACACCTCCTCGGGCTTCCAGGGGCCTGGGCCTCTTGGGGCTTCCTGTGGCCTCCTGTAGCCTCCTGGGGCCGTGTGGCTTCCTGAGGCCTCCAGGAGCCTTGTGGGGCCTCCTGGGGCCTCCTGGGGAGGATTCGTGCCCCAGGAGAGGCCCAATGTACAGGAACAGGTGTAAAACATGCCGGATTTGAGCCACAGGAGAAGGGCAATCTATAGGAACATTCGTAAAACACCAAGGACTCGTGCCCCAGGGGAGGCCCAATATATAGCAGCATAATAAAGCACTTAGGAGTGGATACGCAGGAGAAGGACAATTTGTAGAAACGTGCGTAGAACACAAAAGGATCCGTGCTCCAGGGGAGGCCCAATCAATAGGAACATATGTGAAACACTTAGGATTTGAGCCAGTCCTGTGGCCTTCTGAGGCCTCCTGGTGTTTCCTAGGGCCTCCTGGAGCCTCTTGGGGCCTCCTGGGGCCTCCTGTGGCCTCCTGTGGCCTCCTGTGGCCTCCTGTGGCCTCCTGTGGCCTCTTGATACCTCCTGGGACCACCTGTTGCCTCCTGGGGCCTCCTTGCGCATTCTGTAGCATCCTGTAGCATCCTGGGGAGGATCCGTGCCCACGAGTTTGGCCATCAAAGCAGGCAGACCGATCGAGACATCCCCGCAATCTGGGCCACCAGGGGTGCGAGAACCAGCGCCTCACTCGAGACATCCTCCAAATCTGCTCCGAAAGAGGAAGATGTTGGGAACCGAAACGGACAAACTGCTCAAGACGTCCCCGCCATTTTGGCGCGAACTGAGGAGAGCAACGCCCCCGTGCGCCCCCCTCTCTGGGGTGACAGCCAGCGCCTCGCTCGGGACTTCCTCAGAATCTGCTTTGAAAAAGCAGGATGCTGGGAACCCAGACCAGCACCTCGCTCGAGACAGCCCCGCCATTTTGGCGCGAACGGAGGATGGCCATGCAGCCTGGCGGCCCCCCCTCGGGGCTGCTGAAACCCGCGCCTCGCTCGAGACATCCTCAGAACTTGCTCAGCCATCATCAGCATGATCACCATCATCGTCATCATCATAATCATCACCACCATAACATAAAGAGCAAAATGCCATAACATACCACACCATACCATACCACACCATAGCATACCATACCATAATTTACAATATTATCACGTAGCATGCCATATCACAACATAACACACCACACCAAACCATACCATACCATACCATACCATATCATACCGTACCATCACATGGTATACTATATCGCATCATAACATAACATACCATAACTCACTATGCCTTAACATACTATAACCTTAAGCATTTCATAACAAATGCCACACCATAACATTACATACTATGCAGATGATGCCGGGGAGGGAGGAGGGAGGAGCTGCGAGTATCGGCGCGGTCGGAGTAATAAGAATAACCAATGTTGTTTCGATATGGGGAGTAACAACCCCATCTTAGGACATGGGGAAGTCGTCTGAGCATCAGTTGTCTATTATTTCTGATTGCTGTTGAGCTTTCTTGATTTTTCTTTATTCATTCAATTTTTGCACGAAATCCGCCTGATGGGGTGCGTGCCCGACCTTGCGCCAATGCCATCGTCCTAGTTGTGAACCACGGGTCCTGGCACAGATGTTAGTAATTGCGAACCAGTGTCTGCGCTGCATGTCCAGGTTCAAGAGCCAGGTAATTGCGAGACGTCATGTCGTTCAATCCCTTCGCCGTGGTCGATGCCAGTGCGACCCGTGCCCCCGCGCGCCCCCTGCCACGGTGCCCGAGGACCTCCGCTGCCCATTCTGCTGACTGTGGGCCACCTGGCTCGAGGCATCTGGATCAAGTTGCTTCCCTTCCTTAGCTGCGGCGTCGCATCAGAGACGCGCGCGCCGCCGCCGCCAGGCCTTGTCTCGGTTGAGTGGGACGGACCTGGCCGCCCGTGCCCCAGGCCACGAGCCCGCTGGCCTCGACGCAGCATTGCGGCCCCGAAGCGGAGAGAGAGGTCGCGCCCCCCGCCGCCAAGACCGCTCACGAGGTGGAGACGCTTCCCGAGGCGGGCAGCGAGCAGGTCGGCACCAGGGCCTCGGGGCCCTGGCCGCGGCAGCAGCTGCTGGTGGGCCCCCGCCCCCACGGGTCGGCAGCGTCATGCGCAGCAGGGAGGTCACCGCCAGAGCGTGAACCATGCTCGCAACCAGCTCTTGCAGAGCGCCGACGTGACGCGCGGGCTCCAGCGCCAGGACGAGACGGGTCTCGGCGGACGACGCGTTCCTGATCGAACCCGTCCAGGCTCTTCTTTCTGGGATGGTGCGCGCGGTGCTCAAGAACTCGCGGGGGTTGGCAGCGCCGGGGGCGTCGATCTACCGCGCCATGCATCCCGATTGCGATCGCCAAGCGTGCAAAGCTATGGGGGTCACGGCCAAAATTTACATGGACGAAGCCAAGCGTCTCCGCCGCGACCGCGCTCGGGAGCTGAAGGGCCAGTGGCCAGTGCCCGACTTGCGCGAGCTCGGCGCGCCTCGCCCACACTTGTGGCTCGCGCTTCTCGGCGGCGCGGTCCAGCCAGAAGAACGAGCCGGAAATGTGAACTGCCGCGCGCTGAAGCAGAGCGCCGGCGCAATCAAGGCCGCCCCGACGATCACCGACGAGAGCCTGTGCCTGTAGGTCCGCTGCTGTCGCATCTCGTGCACCCACGATCGCAAGCTGTTGAAGATGTATGTTTTCGGACAGCGTCGTGACGATCTAGGGCCAAAGGCCGAGAGGTCGAACGCATTTTTGCTGCGGCCCGAAAGTGGTCGGGACGCCCAGCTGGGCTCGTCGTCGCCGTCGACTCTGCTGGGGCGGCTGGAGAGTGGTCAGGATGCCCTGAGAGGCTCGACGTCGTCATCGTCTCTGATTAGACGGCTCGATCTCTCGGGATCAGCGACCGCGGCGGCCTCGTTGTGGCAACTAGTGCGTTCTCATAGTATCAGGAGGGAAAAACACACACAGACACAATTAATCCTCGATTCCCCAGAAAATATGGGAAAATATGGGAAGTGGGGGGGAAGACAGAAACCCAGAAATTATGGGAAAATATGGGGAATAGTGTTATCTGTGTGTATTCATTTGTGTGTCCTGGGGCCCCTTTATATTAATCCTCCCCAGTGCACCGCAGGCTGCGCCTGCAGCCTCTCGGAGGCCTCCGACGTCTCCGCCTTCAGCCTCGTCGGTTCTGCTGATGGCCACTCGTCCGTCCGCCTGTCCTATAGGCCTTAGGCGATGCTTAAGAAAACTTAAGTTTTCGGCCAGAGTCTCGATTATTCTTAACGTTTCAATGTAAATCCTAAGATTTTGGATAGAAATGTTTGGTTTTTATTTAAGTTCTGAGACCATGAATTTCTTAACACATGATTTCTTAACCATTTCGCGTGGTGTAGGCTTGGGAGGCAGGGGTGAAAAGGGAGAGGCAGCAGCCGTCGAATTCTAGAGTGCTGCCGCTGCCGGCGGCGGGATCCCTGGCTTATGTCCCTCCTTTGAGACCCTCGCCCGTGCCTCCTCGCCCCACTTCCTGTCAGAGTTTGAGCGCCAGCATCCCTAGACTGATCGGAGCGGCCCTTCGTGGAAGCCCGTCTTTTTCTCTTCCTTGGTTCTTGTCCTTGGGCGCCGGATCTTCGGTTCTTCTCCTTGGTCTCGATTGCTGGCCCGTCCTCGCTAGTTCTTGTATCCGCCCGTCAACTTCTTGATGGTCGTCCCAAAGCAGCTGAGGAGTTCCAGCCGCTTCTAGCCACAGAGTTATGCCCGTTCTGTGCGCCGAGGAGCGTGTGATCCTCCGCGTGCCAAGCGCCGCTATCTGCGCACCCGAGGGAGTACTTACGCAGGACCTAAGATTTTCCTCTTGAGGTGCAAATGGCGATGATGAGTTGGAAATTGATGACCGAACCCCCTTTCCCCCGTAGAATCTTAACACGGGCGGGTTCCAGGGTCCGCGGATCCCATTTCTTCCGGTTTCCCGGTTTAGTTTAGTATTATAAGTTTTAAGCGGGGTTAACATCGGATCCGCCGTAACAATAGGACCGAACATGGATCCAGCAAATCCGAAGTCGGATCCGCGCGGACGGACATCGGATATACCGAAACAATCACCAAATCCACATTTGGATCCGCGCGAACTTCATGGGATCCGACGGCGGTTATCTCATACGCGTCTGCTTAAGACTTCAAACCGTCGTTCTGGGCCCAAGAGGAGACAACACTTTCGTCCTGGGGTTGTAGAGCTAACTTTTGGA
This sequence comes from Prorocentrum cordatum, assembly GCA_963575745.1. Taxonomy (NCBI): domain Eukaryota; class Dinophyceae; order Prorocentrales; family Prorocentraceae; genus Prorocentrum; species Prorocentrum cordatum. The sequence continues at coordinate 34,671 of CAUYUJ010003749.1, forward strand.
TCTTAGAGGCTTACGCCATTCCGCCGACGCCCAGGGGAGGAAAGAAGTTCTCGGGGAGGAGTGTGTGTGTGTGTGTGTGAGTTTCTCATGTGCTTCGAGGTTTCTGGGATGGGTTCAAGCTCTTCGTGGCATTTCGGGTGCTTCTTGGGAGCCTCCTGGGGGTTCGAGGCCTGTTGTAGACTTCCTGTGAAATCTTGGGGCCGCCTCGGGGGCTTCTGGGGACTTCTTGGGGCAATTTTGAGGGAAAGGCTCGACGTGTGAGTTCGTGCGCGCCCTCTTGGGCTCTTCTCAGGCCTTTGTGGGCCTGTTTTGGGCTATCTTTGGCGCCCCTGGGCCGTCTTGGGGCTCTCTGAAATTCCTCATGGGTTATCTTGAAGCTATCTCGGGGGTTCTTCTGGACGTTGTGGACATTGCGAAAATGAACACGAACACGCCAACATTGTGCGTGTTTTTTCCTTATTGGAATAGGACGATTTTTGTCCTCTCGCTGGTCTTCCGGAGCAATCGAGAGCCGTCCTAGGGGCCTCGTGGGACCTCTTCACTCCATCTTGGACATTCCCGTGGTTGCTTGGGCCCTCTCGACGCGTTCTTGGGGGGTTGCCTTAGGGTTCTCTTTGAGCTTTCTTGGGCTGTCTCGGGGCGTTGTGGAGGCTCCGGAGAAAGCCTTCGGATGGTCGACGAGCTCGTCCCTCCCTCCCCGCCCTCTCCTCGGATTTTGGACCTTGGGGGAGGGGGAAAGGGAGAGGGGGACAGCCAAATGTCGCACACGCCTTTTCACCCCCCGGCAAGCGTGGGTCGGCGGACTTCAGCTTTGGCCGAATTCGCACTCGTGTTCCTTGATGAGCCTGCCGTCGCCGCCCTCCTCTAGGTTTGACAGCGCGTTGCTCTTGCTGCTGGCAGTTGTTGGCGGCGCTGCCCCCGTGCGTGCGCGCCCGCGCGGGGCCGAGGACGACCAGTGCAGCTCGGACGGCGGCGGTGGATACGGGTGCTCGCGGCGAGGGGGGGGCAGAGGGAGAGGGGAATGGAGGGCTGCTGAGGACGAGGAGGAGGAGGTGGATGCTGAGGAGGAGGAGGATGAGGAGGAGGAGGAGGAGGAAGGGAATGATTATGATGATGTTGACGAAGCTGGTTCTGATGATGATGCTGATGGTGACGATGATTATGATGATGAGGAGGAAGATGATGATGATGAGGAGGAAACGTATGATGACGATGACGATGATGATGAGAATGAGGAGGAAGAGGATGATGATGACGATGAGGAGGAGGAGGAAACGGATGAGGATGATGATGCTGATGCTGGTGTTGATGATGATGAGGAGAAAGAGAAAGAGGATGATGATGACGATAAAAAGGAGGAGGAGGAGGAACCGGATTGTGATGATGAGGAGGAGGAGGATGAGGAAGGGAATGATGAATATGGTGATGATGATTATGCTGATGATGATGTTGATGATGCAAATGAAGATGATTATGATGATGATGCTGATGCTGATGCTGATGGTGCTAGTTATGCTGAGGAGGAGAAAGTGGAGGAGGAAGAGGATGACGATGATGAGGAGGAGAAGGGAGAGGAGGATGATGATGATGAGGAGCAGGATGTTATGGATGCTGATGATGATGCTGATGATGCAAATGAAGATGATGATGATGATGATGACGATGACGACGATGATGATGATGATGATGATGATGATGATGAGGAAGAGGAGGAGGAGAAAAGATGATGATGATGATGATGGCGATGATCAAGACATTCTGAGAATGACAACGATGACGGCGACGACGACGATGACGATGATGATGCTGATTACGTTGATGATGGGGGTGGTGATGACGCTGACGGTGATACTGATGATGATGTTGCTTATGATGATGATGATGATGATGATGATGATGATGATGATGATGATGATGATGATGATGATGATACTGATGCTGATGATGATGATGATGGTGATGATGATGATGATGATCACGATGGTGATGGTTACGATGCAGATGATGGTGATGGTGATACTGACGATGCTGATGATGATGATGACGATGATGATGATGATGATGCTGATGATGATGATGATGATGATGATGCTGATTGTGATGATGATGATGATGATGATGATGATGATGATGATGATGATGATGATGATCATGATGATGATGATGATGATGATACTGATGATGCTGATGAAGCTGATGAAGCTGATGATGATAACGATGCTGTTGATGATGCTGATATGCTGGTGATGCTGATGATGATGATGCTGGTGTTGATGCTTATGATGCTGCTGCTTATGATGATGATGCTGATGATGATGATGATGATGATGATGATGATGATGCTGATGATGGTGATGATTATGATGAAGATAATGATGCTGTCGACGATGACGATGATTATTGTGATGAGAATGGGGAGGAGGAGGACGAGGATGCTGATGACGATGAGGGGGAGGAGGATAACGAGGAGGAGGAGGAGGAGGAGGAGGAGTTGGAGGAGGATGATGATGATGATGAGGAGGAGGAGGAGGAGGATGAGGAGGAGGAGGGTGATGATGCTGAGGAGGAAAATGGCGATGCTTATGATGATGCTGATGCGGATGATAACGATCATGATGCTACTGATGATGATGATGCTGATGATGATGCTGATGCTGCTGATGCTGCTGATGATGATAGTGATGACGACGATGATGATGAGGATCAATGATGGTGATGATGATGATGATGATGATGATGATGATGGTGGTGGTGGTGATGAGGAGGAGGAAGATCACGATGCTGTTGATGATGATGACGATGACGAAGACTATGACGATGACGATGATGATGATGATGATGATGATGATGATGAGAATGACGAGTATGCTGATGACAGTGATGGTGATGAGGCTGACGATAATGATGATAATGATGATGATGCTGCTAATTATGATGATGAAGCTGATGATGATACTGATGATGATGATGATGATGATGATGATGATGATGATGATGATGATGATGATGCTACTAATACTGATACTGATGATGCTGGTGATGAGGCTGATGATGATGAGTATGGTGATGCTGCTGCTGCTGATGACGATGATGATGATGCTGAGACTGATGCCAGTGTTGTCGATGATGATGATGGTGACGATGATGATGCTGATACTGAAGATCATGATGATGATGCTGATGATGATGATGATGCTGATGCTGATGATGATGCCGAGGAGGAGGAGGGGGATGAGGAGGAGAAGGGAGAGGAGGATGAGGAGGGGATGATGATGCTGCTGATGATGCTGAGGGTGATGAGGAGGCTGCTGATGCTGATGCTGCTGCTGATGATGATGACGCTGCTGACGATGATGATGCTGATGATGCTGATGCTGAGGGGGATGTTGCTGATGATGAAGAGGACGAGGAAGAACATGATGATGCTGACGATGATGCTGATCATGATGACGATGCTGATGATGGTGATGGTGGTGATGATGATACTGAGGACGATGCTGAATGTTTATTGTAGTGATGATGATGCTAACGATGATTATGATTATGCTCATTATGATGATGATGACGATGATGATGATGATGATGAGGAGGATGATGATGATGATGATGATGATGGTGATGCCGACGACGATGCTGATGCTGACTAAGAAGAAGAGGAGAGTGGGGGGGAGGATGCTGATGTCGATGATGATTATACTGATGACAAGGAAGAGGGGGAGGCAGAGGAGGAGGATGAGGAGGAGGAAGAGGAAGAGGACGCGGATATTGATCATGACGATGAGGAGGATGATGCTTATGATATGATGGTGCTGGTGATGATGATGATGCTCATGATGCTGATGATGACGATGCTGCTTATGATGATGATGATGATGATGATGATGATGATGATGATGATGACGATGATGATGATGGTGGGGAAGGGATGAGGAAAATGATGATGGTGATGGAGAAGAAGATAAGGCGGATGATGCTGATGATGATGATGATGCTGATACTGATGCTGATTTAGGTGATGATGATGAGGATGAAGACGATGATGAAGACGAGCATGATGCTGATGAAGATGCTGCTGATGCTGATGATGATGCTGATGGTGAAACTGCTGAGGCTGATGATGACGATGCTGCCGCTGATGGTGACGATGATGTTGTTGAGTATGCTGACGATGACGATGATGCTGATGATGATGCTGATGGTAAGTTTGAGGAGGAGGAGATGGAGGAGGAGGATGAGGAGGATGTGGGGGAGGAAGAGGATGATGAGACCGATGATCATGCTGCTGCCGCTGATGATGATGATGATGATGATGATGATGCTGATGATGATGATGATGATGATGATGATGATGATGGTGGTGGTAATGATGATGCTGCTGATGATGATGGTGGTGGTGATTGGTTGTGGTGATGATGGTGATGATGCTGATGATGGTGATGATGGTGCTGATAATGATGATGATGATGATGATGATGATGATGATGATGATGATGATGATGATGATGATGATGATGATGATGATGATGATGATACTGATGATGACCACGCGGAGGAGGAGGAGGAGGAGGAGGAGGAGTTTGAGGATGAGGATGAGGATGACACGGATGACGAGGAAGTCGAGCATTGTGGATACGAACATGATGACGATGATACAGTGGTGGAGGATGAGGACGAACATGGTGATGATTAGGTGAAGGAGTCAGATGATGCTGATGAAGAGGCTGATGATGACGATGATGCTGCTGAGGAAGAGGCGGAGGATTTGGACGAGGATGATGATGAGGATGGGGACGATGATGATGCTGATGATGATGCTGAAGATGATGATGACGACGATGCTGATGATGATGATGCTGATTGGAGGCGATGAGGAGGATGATGAATGGGGAAGGGGGAGGGGACGAGTGAGAGGCAGAGGAAGGCGATGATGATGCTGTTGATGAGGATGATGATGATGCTGATGCTGATGCTGATGGTGATGGTGATGATGATGCTAGTGATGTTGATGATGCTGAGGATGAGGATGATGAGGATAAGGAGGAGGATGAGGAGGAGGAGGACCATCATGAGGAGTAAGAGGAAGCGGACGAGGATTAGTTATGGTGATGTTGATGTTGCTAAAGAGGGGAAGGAGGAGGAGGCGGTGGAAAGGGAGGACGAGGTGGACGGGAGGAGAGTGATGACGATGACAATGACGATGCTGCGTCTGATGCTGATGCTGATGATAATGATGATGGTGATGCTGGTGATGTTGATGAGGAGGAGGAGTAGATGATGATGATGATGATGATGTTGGTGATGGTAATGGTGATGATGATGATGATGATGATGATGATGATGATGATGATGATGATGATGATGTTGACGATGATGATGCTGATGATGCCGATAATGATGATGATGATGATGATGATGATGATGATGATGATGATGATGATGATGATGATGATGATGATGATGATGATGATGATGATGATGATGATGATGATGATGATGATGATGATGATGATGATGATGATGATGATGATGATGATGATGATGATGATGATGATGCTGATGATGATGATGATGATGATGATGCTGATTATGGTGATGATGCTCATTATTATTGTTTTTATTATTAGCCGTATGATTGTCATCATCAATATTCTTTCGTATTTCCCTACCTAGGCTCTGCCTAGAAGGGTTCTTACTCTCCTAGCTTAAAGGGGCCGGGCAGTGTAAAGCGCCCCGGGCGGTTCCCCCAGTCCCCGCCCCGCGGTTCCCCCAGTCCCCTGGGAGCTTTAGCTTTAGCTTTAGCTTAGCTTTAGCTTAGCTTTAGCTTAGCTTTAGCTTAACTTTAGCTTAGCTTTAGCTTAGCTTTAGCTTAGCTTTAGCTTAGCTTTAGCTTAGCTTTAGCTTAGCTTTAGCTTAGCTTCAGCTTAGCTTTAGCTTAGCTTTAGTTAGCTTTAGCTTAGCTTTAGTTTAGCGTTGGCTTAGCTTTAGCTTAGCTTCAGCTTAGCGTTAGCTTAGCGTTAGCTTAGCTTTAGCTTAGCTTCAGCTTAGCTTCAGCTTAGTTTTAGCTTTAGCTTTAGCTTTAGCTTAGCTTTAGCTTAGCTTTAGCTTAGCTGTAGCTCAGCTGTAGCGCAGCTTTAGCTTAGCTTTAGCTTAGCTTCAGCTTAGCTTTAGCTTAGCTTCAGCTTAGCTTTAGCTTAGCTTTAGCTTAGCTTTAGCTTAGCTTTAGCTTAGCTTTAGCTTAGCTTTAGCTTAGCTTTAGCTTAGCTTTAGCTTAGCTGTAGCATAGCTGTATCTTAGCTTTAGCTTAACTTTACTGTTACTACTAATGCTGCTTTACTAGGGGCTCCAACTCCTATGTAGGATCGCACTGGGATAATTTTATGGGTTCTATTTTTTATGACGCTGATGATGTTTATGGTGATGATGCTGATGATGATGATGACGCTGATGATGATGATTATGATGATTGTGATTGTGCTGCTGGAAACAGTGACGGTGGTGGTGATGGTGATGGTGATTATTGTAATGATGATACTGCTGATGCTGATACTGATGATGATGATGATTATGGTGGTGGTGATGATTATGATGATGATGATGATGATGATGATGATGATGATGCTGATGATGATGATGATGAACATGATCATGATGATGATGCGGATGATGATGAGGATGCTGACGCTGATGATGATGATGATGATGATGATGATGATGATGATGATGATGTTGATGATGGTGATGGTGATGGTGATGATGATGCTGATGCTGATTATTGTTCTTATTCTTATTCCCCACATGCTTCGTAGGGGTTCTGGTTTTCTTCCCACCCGCGCCGCACCCGCGTCTCACCCACACCCGCCCTCCTCCCCTCCTCCTCCTCCTCCCCCTCCTCCTCACGCACACAGCACAGCGCAGCGCAGCGCAGCGCAGCGCAGCACAGCACAGCACAGCACAGCACAGCACATCACAGCGCAGCGCACACAGCACAGCACAGCACAGCACAGCACAGCACAGCACAGCACAGCACAGCACACACACACGGCTTGGCACGTGCGGCACATTCTCGACGCCATAGGGGTCGTCCACGGCACAGCAGGCGTGGCAGTTTTGCACAGCACACCTGCACAGCACAGCACAGCATAGCACATAGCACAGCACACCGCAGCACAGCACGGCACGGCACAGCACAGCACATCGCAGCACAGCTCAGCACAGCATAGCACACAGGGCAGGCGCGCAGGGCACGGCACGGCAGAGCGTGGCAGGGGTGGCACTTTCTCGACACCACAGGGGGTGCGCAGGGGGTGGTCCCTGAGCTCGGCCGCTATGCACGACGGTTGTCCAGGCACAGCAGGCGTGGCACTTTCTCGACACCACAGGGGGTGCGCAGGGGGTGGTCCCTGAGCTCGGCCGCTATGCACGACGGTCGTCCAGGCACAGCAGGCGTGGCACTTTCTCGACACCATGGGGGTGCGCAGGGGGTTGTCCCTGAGCGCGGCCGCTATGCACGACGGTCGTCCAGGCACGGCAGGCGTGGAACTTTCTCGACACCACAGGGGGTGCGCAGGGGGTGGTCCCTGAGCTCGACCGCTATGCACGACGGTCGCCCAGGCACAGCAGGCGTGGCACTTTCTCGACACCATAGGGGGTGCGCAGGGGGTGGTCCCTGAGCTCGGCCGCTATGCACGACGGTCGTCCAGGCACAGCAGGCGTGGCACTTTCTCGACACCAGCAGGGGGTGCGCAGGGGGTGGTCCCTGAGCTCGGCCGCTATGCACGACGGTCGCCCAGGCACAGGCGTGGCACTTCTCGACACCATAGGGGGTGCGCAGGGGGTGGTCCCTGAGCGCGGCCGCTATGCACGACGGTCGTCCAGGCACAGCAGGCGTGGCACTTTCTCGACACCACAGGGGGTGCGCAGGGGGTGGTCCCTGAGCTCGGCCGACATGCACGACGGTCGTCCAGGCATAGCAGGCGTGGCACTTTCTCGACACCATAGGGGGTGCGCAGGGGGTGGTCCCTGAGCGCGGCCGCTATCCGTGACGGTCGTCCAAGCACAGCAGGCGTGGCACTTTCTCGACACCACAAGGGGGTGCGCAGGGGGTGGTCCCTGAGCTCGGCCGCTATGCACGACGGTCGTCCAGGCACAGCAGGCGTGGCATTTCTTCGACACCATAGGGGTGCGCAGGGGTGGAGCGGGCCGCTATGCGCGTCCAGCATAGCAGGCGTGCACGAGGGGTCCTGAGCGCGGCCGCTATGCACGACGGTCGTCCAGGCACAGCAGGCGTGGCATTTTCTCGACACCACAAAGGGGGTGCGCAGGGGTGGTCTCCTGAGCTCGGCCTATGCAGACGGTCGTACCAGCACGCTGGCAGACACGGGGGTGTGCAGGCGGTGTCCTGAGCTCGGCCGGCACGACGGTCGTCCAGGCACAGCTGGCTGCATTTTCTCGGCAGCTGAGGGGGTGGTCCCTGAGCTCGCCGCTATGCACGATGGTCGTCCACATAGCAGGCGTGGCACTTTCTCGACACCATAGGGGGTGCGCAGGGGGTGGTCCCTGAGCTCGCCGCTATGGACGACGGTCGTCCAGCACAGCAGGCGTGGCACTTTCTCGACACCACAGGGGGTGCGCAGGGGGTGGTCCCTGAGCTCGGTCGATATGCGCGACGGTCGTCCAGGCACAGCAGGCGTGGCACTTTCCCGACACCAGAGGGGGTGCGCAGGGGGTGGTCCCTGAGCTCGGCCGCTATGCACGACGGTCGTCCAGGCATAGCAGGCGTGGCACTTTCTCGACACCATAGGGGGTGCGCAGGGGGTGGTCCCTGAGCGCGGCCGCTATGCACGACGGTCGTCCAGGCACAGCAGGCGTGGCACTTTCTCGACACCACAGGGGGTGCGCAGGGGGTGGTCCCTGAGCTCGGCCGCTATGCACGACGGTCGTCCAGGCATAGCAGGCGTGGCACTTTCTCGACACCACAGGGGGTGCGCAGGGGGTGGTCCCTGAGCTCGGCTGCTATGCACGACGGTCGTCCAGGCACAGCAGGCGTGGCACTTTCTCGACACCACAAGGGGTGCGCAGGGGGTGGTCCCTGAGCTCGGCCGCTATGCACGACGGTCGTCCAGGCACAGCAGGCGTGGCACTTTCTCGACACCATAGAGGGGTGCGCAGGGGGTGGTCCCTGAGCGCGGCCGCTATGCACGACGGTCGTCCAGGCATAGCAGGCGTGGCACTTTCTCGACACCAGAGGCGGTGCGCAGGGAGTGGTCCGCGAGGGCCGCTATGTACGACGGTCGTCCAGGCACAGCAGGCGTGGCACTTTCTCGACACCAGAAGGGGGTGCGCAGGGGGTGGTCCGTGAGCGCGGCCGCTATGTACGACGGTCATCCAGGCATAGCAGGTGTGGCACTTTCTCGACACCACAGGGGGTGCGCAGGGGGTGGTCCCTGAGCGCGGCCGCCATGCACGACGGTCGCCCAGGCACAGCAGGCGTGGCTTTTTCTCGACACCAGAAGGGGGTGCGCAGGGGGTGGTCCCTGAGCTCGGCCGCTATGCGCGACGGTCGTCCAGGCGTGGCAGGCGTGGCACTTTCTCGATGATGATGATGCTGCTGCTGATGATGATGCTGATGATGCTGATGATGATGCTGATGATGATAATGATGATGATGACGAGGAGGATGATGCTGATGCTGCTGATGATGATGATGATGATCATGATGATGATGGCGATGATGATGCTGCTGATGATGATGATGGTGATGCTGCTGATGCTGCTGATGATGATGATCATGACGATGATGATGATGATGATGATGATGATGATGATGATGATGATGATGGTGATGATGATGGCGGTGATGATGATTATGATTATTCTGATAATGCTGCTGCTGCTGCTGCTGCTGCTGCTGCTGCTGATGATGATGATGATGATGATGATGATGGTGGTGGTGGTGGTGATGATGATGATGATGATGATGATGATGATGATGATGATGATGATGATGATGGGTGATGACGAGAAGGAGGTGCCGCAACCGACCGCTGTTCTGTCACGGTCGTTGTGCCCACGGCCCGACGCTGGGCCATTCGGGCTGGGGCTGGCCTCGCGGCTCCGATCGCCCCACCCTGGCGATCGACAGGGGCGTAAGGTGGCCAGACTGGCCTTCCTTCTCCTCCTTCTCCTCCTCCTTCTCCTTCGCCTCGTCCTGTCTCCTCCTCCCTCCCCCCTCCTCCCCTCTCCTCCCTCACCCCTCCCTCCCCTCTCCTCCCCTCCTCCCCCTCCTCTCCCGACGTTCGACGACGACCCTCGTCCTCCTCCTCCTCTTTCTCCTCCTCCTCCTCTTTCTCCTTCGCCACGTCCCCAGCGATACAACCAGGCGGCCTTTTTCTTTTCTCTCTTCTCCTTCGGGCGGAGCGTGGGCCTACCCTCCACCCTGAGCATGGTCTGGCTCTTGCCCTAGGCCGTAGGCTTGGCGACGCGGTCTTAGAAGAAGGTCTTGTCCTTGTCCCTCAGGCCGCTACGGCCGAACCGAGGTACAATATTGAGGCCGGTTCGGGTAGGGCACTCTCATGTTCTGTTTGATTGCCGACTGTTCTTGTGCATCCTTGGTGAGGGTTATCTCGAATGTTCTTCAGCTGGGCCTGCGGAGGGTCTCATGTTCTTGAAGGGTGTTCTTCTGTCCTAGGTCTGGCCGTACAGTGCAAACCCATGGCAAGAATCACCCTGCTTGCCTCCGTGGTGCCCTGGGTTTCTTAGGGTTCGATGGTTTTGCTGCTATGATTTCGAGTTGCTCCCTGCACGGCCCCCCCCTTCGCTCAGGAACCAGGCCGAGCGCCCCAGGCAGGCCGAAGGCGAGGCGCCTACGCCTTGCTTCCATACCATTCGCATGGATACCTGAACTTATCCTGTCCAGCTCTGTTGTGACTAGGACTGAACTCATCCCCTGAGTTCCTTTACCTTGTTTTGCCTCCTCCCTTCCGTTTTCCACAGTTGCACATGTTAGTGGCCCTCGGCCCATGCCGCCACCGTTTGGGGCGCCCTCGGCTCCGAACGAGTCATGCGGGAAGCGCCGTGGAACCGCGAGAGGCACGTTGGGAACCCCAGAACACCCTTCTCCGTTCTTCACAGTCATGCCGTGTGGGTTTTACTCTCCTCTATTCCCTGGTACTGTCCGTTTTGGGGCGCCAACCTCCCGAATACGGCTTTTCGACACAGGTTTTCAATTGGATCGCTTTCGGTCCTCAGCATCGTGTTCCCAATGCGGCAGTGGCAGCATTTCAGGATCGGTGATTTGTGACCGTCGGTCAGATTTGCGCTCGCGCCCCAGCGCGGGCCACATTTTTCCCTACATGCTTCGTGGGGTTCTGGTTTTCTTCCTTGCCGCGCCGCACCCGCGACACTCACACCTCACCTCTCTCTCCTTCTCACACAGCGCAGCACAGCACAGCACAGCACAGCACAGCACAGCACAGCACAGCACAGCTCAACGCAGCACAGCACAGCACAGCACAGCGCAGCACAGCACAGCACAGCACAGCACAGCTCAGCACAGCTCAGCTCAGCTCGGCACCGCACAGCACATCACAGCACAGCTCAGCACAGCATAGCACACAGGGCAGGCGCGCAGGGCACGGCACGGCAGAGCGTGGCGGGGGTGGCACTTTCTCGACACCAGAGGGGGTGCGCAGGGGGTGGTCCCTCAGCGCGGTCTCTATGCGTGCCAGGGTCGGAGAGCGTGGCAGGGGTGGCACTTTCTCGACACCAGAGAGGGTGCGCAGGGGGTGGTCCCTGAGGGCGGCCGCTATCCGTGACGGTCGTCCACGGCATAGCAGGCGTGGCATATTCTCCACACCATAAGGGGGTGCGCAGGGGGTGGTCCCTGAGGGCGGCCGCTATCCGTGACGGTCGTCCATGGCATAGCAGGCGTGGCATAGTCTCCACACCATAAGGGGGTGCGCAGGGGGTGGTCCCTGAGGGCGGCCGCTATCCGTGACGGTCGTCCACGGCATAGCAGGCGTGGCATATTCTCCACACCATAAGGGGGTGCGCAGGGGGTGGTCCCTGAGGGCGGCCGCTATCCGTACGGTCGTCCATGGCATAGCAGGCGTGGCATAGTCTCCACACCATAAGGGGGTGCGCAGGGGTGGTCCTGAGGGCGGCCGCTATCCGTGACGGTGGTCCAGGCATAGCAGGCGTGGCATATTCTCCACACCATAAGGGGGTGCGCAGGGGGTGGTCCCTGAGGGCGGCCGCTATCCGTGACGTTCGGTCCAGGGCATAGCAGGCGTGGCATATTCTCCACACCATAAGGGGGTGCGCAGGGGGTGGTCCCTGAGGGCGGCCGCTATCCGTGACGGTGTCCAGGCATAGCAGCGTGGCATATTCTCTCACCATAGGGGGTGCGCAGGGGGTGGTCCCTGAGGGCGGCCGCTATCCGTGACGGTGGTCCAGGCCGTAGCATGCGTGGCATATTCTCGGCACTATAGGGGGTGCGCACGGGGTGGTCCCTGGGGGCGGCCGCTATCCGTGACGGTGGTCCAGGCCGTAGCAGGAGTGGCATATTCTCCACACCATAGGGGGTGCGCAGGGGGTGGTCCCTGCGGGCGGCCGCTATCCGTGACGGTCGTCCAGGGCATAGCAGGCGTGGCATATCCTCCACACCATAAGGGGGTGCGCAGGGGTTGGTGTCTGAGAGCGGCCGCTATCCGTGACGGTCGTCCACGGCATAGCAGGCGTCAGGGGGTGCGCAAGTAGCAGGGCATAGCAGGCGTGGCATATCCTCCACACCATAAGGGGGTGCGCAGGGGGTGGTCCCTGAGGGCGGCCGCTATCCGTGACGGTGGTCCAGGGCATAGCAGGCGTGCCATATTCTCGACACCATATGGGGTGCGCAGGGGGTGGTGTCTGAGAGCGGCCGCTATCCGCGACGGTGGCGTAGCAGGCGTGGCATATTCTCGACATTATAGGGGGTTCTCACGGGGTGGTCCCTGGGGTTGGCCGCTATCCGTGACGTTGGTCCAGGGCATAGCAGGCGTGGCATATTCTCGACACCATATGGGGTGCGCCGGGGGTGGTCTCCGAGAGCGGCCGCTATCCGTGACGGTGGCGTAGCAGGCGTGGCATATTCTCGACATTATAGGGGGTCTCACGGGGTGGTCCCTGGGGTTGGCCGCTATCCGTGACGGTGGTCCAGGGCATAGCAGGCGTGGCATATTCTCGACACCATATGGGGTGCGCCGGGGGTGGTTTCCGAGGGCGCCGGCTATCCGTGACGGTCGTCCAGGGCATAGCAGGCATGGCATATTCCCGACACCACAGGGGGTGCGCAGGGGTGGTCTTTGAACGCGGCCGCTATCCGTGACGGTAGTGCTCAAGGCACATCGGTACGCAAGCTTGCTATCCGTGCCAGTCGTGCTCAGGGCACAGGGAAACGCAAGCGAGGTTTGTGGTGTTATCATCAAGCATGTGTAGCCACCTTGGCTCATGCCGTCTCAGGCCGTTCGGGTTTGTACGCAGGCGTCCTCGCGCCAGTGATTGTTCGTCAAAGGTGCGGCGCCCGTCATGGCGCCCAAATGTGCCATGTCCGCGCTGCCGCCTCCGTGCGAGCAGCTCAAAGACTCAATGCTCGAAACATTCGCGACGAGGGTTCAAAACGCAGGGTTTGGCACATATGATAATGGTAAGCAAGCGCATAAGATTTAAATTCGGTGTGTGGGGTTCCTCGGTAGCGTAATTTGCTGATCGCATTCGTTCCTCGTCGTTGCCGCCCCTCGTTTTCCCTTCTCCGCCTTCCTTTGTCCTCCTGCTCCTCCTGCTCCTGCTCCCGTTGCTGCTGCTCCTCCTCGTTCCTCATCTTCCTGCGCTTCAGTGGTTGAATGGCTGGGGCCGGTTGGTGGTTATCTTCTCCTTTCCTTCTGGCATCAGCGCCGCAGCGCCAAGGGAGGATATGGCTTCAGCACACAGTGGGGCTTCTGCCCGAGCGCGCCGAGCAGGCAAGGATGCAGCCAAGGCTGCAGCGTCCTGGCCGAACAGCGGCAAGCGTGCTGGCGGATCCTTGCCGTTCCCCCCACCTCGCGCGCAGGCGGCCCATGGGCGCCATGACCACGGCACTCTGCAATGTGCTGGACCCGACGGGGATGGGGGGGGAGCAGGGGCCCATCTCGACCCGAGATCGAGCCGACTCGATACCATGTCGATTCCGGCCGGCTCGATCTGATTCGAGTCCGAAGTTCCGACCATCTGATCCTCCTCCTCCTCCCCCTCCCCCTCCCCCTCCTCCTCCTCCTCCTCCTCCTCCTCCTCCTCCTCCTCCTCCTCCTCATCATCATCCTCCTCCTCCTCTTCCCCCTCCTGCCCCCTTCCCCCTTCCCCCTTCCCCCTCCTCCCCTCCTCCTCCTCCTCCTCCTCCTCCTCCTCCTCCTCCTTCTCCTCCTCTTTCTCTTCTTCCTACTCCTACTCCTACTCTTACTATCATCCTTATTCCTTATTAGAATATACTCCTACTCCCCCCTCAGGCCGGCAGATAGGGGCCCCATCCGGGTGGTCCCATCCTAACCTGTAAAAAACAATACAAAATCAACATGTTTCTTATTTTTTCCTCTCGACATGGACGTCCTGTCGTCCACGGCGATAATCCATTGCAGAAAATACCACAAAGAGCACACGCGCGCGTTCATGTCAGAATCCTACCGAACACCGTGTGTTTGCAAGCATTTCGACATAACAACATCAAAAACCCAATGCTTTTTCACAAACAAATTACAAGTTTCCTGCCCGGGCTTTCTTGCTGAAATCATGGGAAAACCATAGGAATCTTAAGAATTCGGTCAAATCCAACGATTTCACGTCATCGCGCGGTGCACTCGCGATGCTCTGTCATGCACCCAGGCCGCGAATCTTGTGCAAAAAATGCCACGCGGGCGACATGCGCGCGCGCGTCGCCGCGAGCGCATGCTCAAATCCTTCTAGAGTCGTCGCCGTCATTGGCACCGTCGCATGGACGTCCTGTCGTCCACGTCGCAAAATGCATGGCAGCAATGGGGCTAATACTACTACTACTACTACTACTACTACTACTACTACTACTACTACTACTACTACTACTACTACTATACTACTACTACTACTACTACTACTACTACTACTACTACTACTACTACTACTACTACTACTACTACTACTACTACTACTACTACTACTACTACTACTACTACTACTACTACTACTACTACTACTACTACTACTACTACTACTACTACTACTACTACTACTACTACTACTACTACTACTACTACTACTACTACTACTACTACTACTACTACTACTACTACTACTACTACTACTACTACTACTACTACTACTACTACTACTACTACTACTACTACTACTACTACTACTTACTACTACTACTACTACTACTACTACTACTACTACTACTACTACTACTACTACTACTACTACTACTACTACTACTACTACTACTACTACTACTACTACTACTACTACTACTACTACTACTACTACTACTACTACTACTACTACTACTACTACTACTACTACTACTACTACTACTACTACTACTACTACTACTACTACTACTACTACTACTACTACTACTACTACTACTACTACTACTACTACTACTACTACTACTACTACTACTACTACTACTACTACTACTACTACTACTACTACTACTACTACTAGTACTAGTAGTACTGCAAGTACTTGTCATAGCACTACTTTTTCTGTTACTACTACTACTACCACTACCACTACCAACACCACTACCACTGGTACTACTACTCCTGCCTCTTGGGGCCTCCTGGGCCCCCTTGGGGTGTCCTGTCAGACCGTCGGGCTTCCTCCGGCCACCTCTGGCTTCCTGCGGTGTACCGGGCCATTCTCGACTCGTCTGGCAATGCGTGCGCGGCATTCAACACGCGCTCGCCAGTTCCCGTCGGCAACCGCCATCGCGGCCGCATCAGCTGTACCAAACCGGCTGGCCGGTGTGACTTCGGCCCCCAGTTGTGCCAGCTTTGCTTCTTATGTTGTGGGAGGGCGGGTGGGACTGGGCATGCCATGCTTGACTCGCTCGAGCTGGCTAGCTTGACTCCTACTCCTACTCCTACTCCTACTCTTCCTCCTCCTCCTCCTCCTCCTCCTCCTCCTCCTCCTCCTGCGCCGCGCGCGGGTCTCCCGCGGCCAGAGCGCTGCAATTGGGAGCAGGCGCGACCCTCCCACCCCTGGTGCGGCCCACCGCTCGGCGGCAAACCGCCCCCGAGGGGGAAGGGGTGCGCTGGCCGGGGCCGACAGTTGGCTTACCCGGGACCACGTAGGCGAACGCCTCGCCGTCGTGGCCGCCTGGCTTGCGGCCTGGGCCTTGCGGTCCCACCCGCCAGGCGCCGCGGTCCCACCGCCAGGCGCCAGCCCGTCGCCCGCGGCCCGGCCTGCCGCGCCGCGCCGCCCCGCCCCGCCGTCAGCCAGCGCGCCAGCCCGCCAGCGCGCCCCGCCAAGCCACCTTCGGCGGCGCCGCGCTGCGCCGCGCCAGGCCGCCCAGCGCCGGCGCCGCTGGCGCCGCCGCCGCACCGCCGTTGCGGGGCCGCTTCGGCGCGCGCCCAGCGCCCGCGGCGCAGCGCCCGAGCCCCAGCTGCAGCGGCGCGCCCGCCAGCCGCTCAGCGCGCGCCCCCAGAGCTAACCGCCCACTGGGGCCGCGCCCCCGCGCTCCGCTCGCGCGCGCGCGGCGGGGCGCCGGCTCGGCGCCGCCTGCCCCGCGGCGCGTCGCCTCGCGCGCGGCCAGGCAGGCGGGGCGGAAGGCCTCCGCGCTCCCGCGCTGCAGCGTCGCCGCGAGGCTCTGGCGAGCCGCCGGCAGCACGGCGGCGTCGCCGCGCGCCCAAGTGCGGAGGAGCGCCTGCGCCTCCGCCCCAGCGCGCCCCAGTGCTCCCTTCCAGCGCGAAGGCCGTGAGAGCCAGGCCCGGGTAGCGCCTGTGCTTGCGCTCCTCCCCGGCTGCCGCGGCCGCGCCGCCCTGGACGGCGCGGCTCCGGCCCGCCGGCGTGTCTGCGCCCAGGGCGGCGTCTGTGGCCGCCGCGTCGACGTAGGACGCGCCGGCCGCGGGGTCGGCGAAGACCACGTCGAGGCGGGCTGCCTCGACAGAGCCGTCCGCCCGAACCCAGCCCCAGGCGGGCGCCAACTGCTCCGTGCCCACGCCCGTTGCGCCCGGGGCCTGCAGCCAGCGGGCGAGCCAGTCCCTGACGCCGTCGTGGCGGTGGCTCGTGCCGCCGCCGACGTGGCAGCCCAGGCGGTGCCCCGGCGTCGCGGCCAGGTCGGCCCCGCAGATCGCGCGCCGCCCTCCCGGCGCCAGAGGCAGGTGGCGCTGGCGCAGGCAGCTGTAGTCGCAGCGCCAGGGTTGGGAGGAAGTAGTGCGCGTCTGCCATGACGTGGTCCTCCTCCGTCGGCGGCAGGAGCCGCCAGCTTCCCGCGCCCTTCCCGCTGGCCGAGCGGAGCTGCGTTGCGCGGTTCGGCGGCAGGGCGCCTTGGAGCCGCTGCCCGCGCGCGTGCTGCTCCGGCGCCGCGAGGGCCCGCTGCGCCTTGGCCCTCGGCTCCGCGGCGGCGCAAAGCCCGTCCACGCTGCGCACTTGGAGCGCGCGGCCCGCGCCGTCGGCCTCCCCCCCCCCGCGCCGTCGGGCAGGCCTGCTGCGAGGCCTCGAGGCTGGGAAGGCCAAGCTCCCTGCAGACGGACGCGCCCGCCAAGCCCCCGCAAAGGCTGGGTGCCTCCTGTGCGCGAGGTCCTGGAGGCCGAGCCCCGCCGGCGGCGAGGGGCAGGGGGGCCAGGTCGCGCGCGAGGGCGGGGGGCTCCTGGTGCCCGGTGAGCGGCTTCAGGACCTCGTGCGCGCGGCCGAGAACCATTGCGTCGCACCCCTGGCGCCGCGCCTCGTCGAGCAGGTGCGCCCTTGCGTGGTGCAGGGCCGCGCCGTTGGCGAAGGTGCGAAGCGGCGCGAGCTCGTCATGGGCGCGCAGCCCGTGCTTTCGGCGCTGGCGGAGGGCCGCGAGGTAGGCGTCGAGTTGGTCCCGGGCCGCCTGCGGGGCGGCAGCCTGCGAGAAGCTCGTCCGCGCAGGGTCGGCGCCCGGGGCTGCTTCCGCGGCGTGGCGGACGCGAGGCGGATTTCTTCCCGCGCGCGTGAGTTCGGGCACCTCCGCCCTGGCCAGCGGCCCAGGGAGCTGCAGGGCGCGCGGTCTCCACGCCTTCGTCTTCTGTGGGTTCGCGCGGAGGCCCCGCGCCGAGAAGAGCCCCGGCGCGACGAGGAGTGCCGCTGCCAGTGCGCGCGGGCTGCCCGCGACGTACACGTCGTCGAGGTAGACCACCGCCTTGGCCTCGGGGCCCAGGCGGCGCGCCGCCGTCTCCAGGCGCCCGTAGAGCGCCCCCTTCGCCACTGCGAAGAACGCAGGGGGCAGGGGGCAAGCAACCTTGGTCCACCCCGCGCTGCGCTGTGACCGGCGCCGCCCTGGCCCGGGGAAGGCGGACCCCGTGCGTGGTGGTGCCGCCGTGCCGCGCCGCCGCGAGCCGCGCCAGCTCCGGCGGGCGGGCTGAGACCTCCCGCAGCAGCGTCTGGCCGGTGCATAGGCCTTTTTTTTTGGCCCTGTAGAACTGAGGATGTCCAGGAGTGTCCGAATCACGAAATTCTCGGCGTCTTCTCTGGATGAACAAGCATACCACAACAAACATGATCAAACGGGGACTACAACACCGCGAGCATAACACCAATCATAACAACAACAACATCAACAACAACGACAACAACAACATATTACATCAAACGTCAAACACCAGATGACCAACATACCACATCAAATAACAACGATACCACACATCATCAGACAAGAACATGAAGCATTAAGGAAGAACCACACCACATCAAACATAACAACAACATACCACACATGACAACAACACCGCGAATCATCAAACAAAGCACAACACACATACTCAACGGGCAAACGACGAAGCACGCATAGTGCCATCACACAAGGCATGCGCTTAAAACGCAAAGAGCCAAACACTGAAACCGACTGGCAGTTAGACCATAGATCTCACACGCCCACAAGGGGTCGGCGGATTTCACCATGTAGCGCAGCCCGATCCCAGCCACCGCAGGCATTCTGGCATCCTTGCGTTATCTGTGCAGACAATCAGATGAGGTTAGCTAATATATTTTGTTTTTTTAGCGCAGCCCGATCCGAGCCCCCCGTGGCACTCTGGCAGCCTTGTCTTATCTTTACAAACAGTCAGACATATTAAACGGCAACTTGGGCATCCAGGGAATGCGTCCTTACCCATCCGTAGCCATTTGGGCTCAAGCCGATTTGCGGCAATGTCCGTCTGGAACGACCCGCGCTCATTGCGCTATGCTCCGAGATGGAACCCAGTCGCGCATCGTATTATTTACCCTTGGTTCATGTCGGATGATGAGGGTGATATTGAATGGGTTCCCGCTGATGTGTGGGTATGCCGCTACAACAACAAAGAGCTCTTCGGCCGCTCGCGAAACACCAGCAGTCAGACGCCCGCCCCAGAGCCAGATGACGACGACGGCGTCCACGGCGCGACGGGCGGCGCGGAGGCGGCCGACATGGCGGGCAGCATAGCAGAGCAGGCGGCAAGCGAGGGCGACGACGACGCCAACATGAACCGAGACAACGCCGCAGACCAGCCGGCCACCATCGTCGGCGACATGAGGACGGGCAGCGCCGACGTCGACGACGCGGGCCAGGACGACGCGGGCGGCGCGGAGGCGGCCGACCACGCGGCGGGCAGCGCCGCAGAGCAGGCAGCAAGCGACGACGACGACGACGACGACGACGCCAGCATCATCATGTCTCCAGACAGCGCCGCAGATCCAGCGGCCGTCGTCGCAGCCATCCTCGTCGGCGACACGGCGACGGGCAACGCCGACCACGTCGACGACGGCACGGGCGGCGCGGAGGCGGCCAGCGACGACGACAGAGTGGAGGTCGCCGACGTCGAGGACGAGGACAACCCCACCGGCAGCAGCAGCAGCTGCGACGAGGGCAATGCGCTTCTGACCCTGCCCAAGCGTCTGCGGCGGGAGTAGGCGGCAAGCCCGAGGATGTAGTATCATACTGTTTCTGGTGAGCATGCTCACTGCGCATTGTCATATACTATAGTTTGTTGCCCTGCCACTTCCAGGCTCCAAGAGCTTCCCCAATTCTGACAGACAATGGCATGCCCTGGGGAGTCGCCGCAACAATCTAGATTTGGTAAGCTCTTGGAGTCAGCGACGTGCAAGTGTTTGATCCCACGTAGTTGTGGCTGGCATTGGACGCAGCGTCCTGTCAGTATTTTTGACGCCTCGCGTATCCCCACCAACCCATCCAGAAACGACGCCAAGGCAAGTTGAGGCGACCAGGGAAGTCACTTTAAGTGGTCTCAGTTGCCGCAGGGATATTCTTGAGGCCTCTTGGGGGTCACCTGGGAGCCTTGTGGAAGCCTCTTGCGGCCGCCTGGGCGCCTCTTGGGGAGTCTTGGGGCGCTCTTGGGGGCTTTCGAGGCGCCCGTGGAACCATCTTGGAGGATATCGATCAAAGAAGGGGAGGGCCGGTATTCGCCCCACCTTTTCGGGAACCCCAAAAATCGCCTCCTGGACCCCTCTTGGAGCGCTCTTGGGCTCTCTTGGGGCTTTCTCGGGGCTCTATTGGGCCCCATCTTGGGGCTCTCTTGGGCCATCTTGGAGCCATCTTGAGGCCTCGGATGACCATCGGAAGCGAAAAGCAAGAAGGCAAACATCATTTATTGTTTTTAAGTGTTGGTGGGTTTGGGCATATTGGGGGCCTCCTTGAGGGTTTCGGGAGCCTCTTGGAGCCGTCTTGGAACGTTCTTGGGGCCTCTTGGAGCCTGGGGGCCATTTTGAGGCATGCTGCGCTATCTTGAGCCATCTTGGAGGCCATCTTGAGCTCTCCGAGCCTCTCTTGGAGCCGTCTTGGGCCATCTTGGACGCTCAGACGCGTCGCCGCCCCCCCCGTCCAAGGCCAAGGGGGGGGGTGGAAGGGGGGGGGGGGGGTTGGAAGAGTAACCTCCCGACCAAGGCCACGGGCTGGTGGGATTCCCGAATTCGCCCGCCTGCCCTGTTGAACCAGTGGACTTTGCGTGCAGTCCCCCGCGTCCGATGCGCAGGGAGCCGAGCAAATCAACGCTTCACGCTTGACTCGCCATTGCAATCGGCTGGTGGGAATGCAACTCACGAAACCACGAGGGGGGCCAGGCATTCGTGAAACCCCATCTGGGGGGCAGTTGTGCAACCGTGAGGGGGGCAGTCGTGAAACCATGAGGGCAGGGTTAGTCGTGAAACCCTGAGGGGGGGCAGCACGTCGTGAAACCATGATGGGCAGGGCAGTCGTGACACCAGGAGGGGGGGCAATCGAAACACCATGAAGGGGGTCTTGAAACCGCGAGGGGGGCAGCCGTGAAACCATGAGGGGGTGCGCCACCATCAACAATAATCACACAGCCCCACCGGCATTGAGGTCCTCTTGGGGCCCTCCTGGGACTTCGGGGGGCCACCTAATCCATCATTAACCATCGTATTTGCTGCAGCCATTTGGGCTTATGTCGCGGTTGAGCCGGAAGCGTACTAGAGCGAGACTACTGCCTTCACATTTGCCTGATGATTTTCGCTCGCACATGTTGGCTTGTGACAAACCACTATTAAAATGCGTTGCTTGTGCGATGTTCTGGCATCTTGCCGTGAGTGGCTCGTGCGAAAAATGGTTGCGCTGTGATCCGACTGATGAATCATCAGACGCGTGGGTTGCTGTCAAAACACATGGGGACTCAGAGTTTTCGTTCGGTTGCAAAATATGTATGCGAGCAAATCTGAGAACTGCGTGGGGGCGCTGCTCGCACACTTCCTCAGCTGTAGCGCAGACGTGCATTTTAAAACGACACTGCAAAGATAGTCATCACTTGGCGGCTCTGGATGGACATAAATGCCTGGGGGAAGGCACTATGGGCCTGTCACCGCCGACGCAGGCCTTCATAGATGTCATGGGAGCGGTTCACAGAGGGAGAGCCTCTGGCGACGATGGGGTGCCTGGAGTTGGAAAACGTAAAAAAGTTACTCGTCTGAAGCATTGTCTTGGCGAAGCTTGCCGTCGCATCACGCAGCGCTTCCTGCGCAAAGCCAGTTCGATGACACTCATGCAAGATGTGCGGCAACAATACCTGGGAGCGAGATTTCGAGCTGCAACGCCAGACTTGAAGGTCCGAAGTGGTTTCCTTGGCCTCGTGGATTTAACCAAGCTCGGCTACAGTGCAACATCGGCCTGGTTAACAGATGCAACCCTGCAGATCATCAAGACAGCTGCAAACACGAGTAGGCCTCAAGGAAAACGTCGGAAGTGGGAAGTTGACAATGACCTTCAAATACATTTGCATTGGATCCTGGAGTCTTTCACAGCAGATGGGGCAGCCGATGAACAACTAGCAGGCCGAAAACTCAGGGCCAGAAAAGTTGGTGACATAATCATTGATGACGAACTGTTCCCGCACTTACGTTTCGTTTTGAAGGATAAAGCCCACGCTTGCCGGCGCCTGACGAAGCGCGGTTGGGCGTGCGACTCAGTGCTGCAAGAAGTCGCCAAACGCTTCATACTAGCCAGGAGTTCGCCAGTTCAGATGATCCGAAACCGTTTACCAATCAAAGCAGTCTTCAGCGGATTGGTTCTGGAAGATGAAAGAGCTGGTGATGCAGAAGTTCGGCTAGCTCATCCCGAGGGTCGCGTAGATTTGAGGTCTGCGAAGCATAGATTCGAAAGCCACCAGAAACAATTTGGGAGAGCGGCCTTAAAATTCTGGCCTCTTGTGCGGACGATGGTCCGCACCATGCGCGGGCGTCATGGCAAGGGGGAAGGCCGCTTTGCCAAATCTTTCTTGACGTGGTTGTCCACAGAATCAGCGCTTGTATTGGCGATGATGGCAGATGCCGGTGACGAAACCCATTCCCTTGTGCAGCGATTCGACTCAGAAGATTTTGATCCAGCTCAACTCGCTGGATGGGTGCATGATTACTTGGACCGCATACGAGCGCTCTACTTCGACGGTATATGCCTGCACAGTGGTTATACCAAAATGATGTTGAAAAATCTCGCCAATGGTGGTCGGTACGTGTTCGCTCTGGATGGGCAGCCGAAACAGATTGGGACGCCTGCGGTGGGGGCGACGCCAGACATTGTGGGTCGCGCGCTCGGCCGAATGCAAGCTTGGGTCTTGGAGGCCGAATCCATAGCATCAGCTGAGTTTCCAGAGTTTGAAGTGATTCAAAGTTTTGTCGGGTTTGATCTGGGCCAAATGGAACATTTATCTATCGACGGTTTTCGATTATTTCTGGCAGATGGCGGGGCGGCCCATAAAGGGCTCCGACGTTTGGCGCAAATTCTGAACTTGGATTTTGGACAGTTGTGGAATGAATACACGCAATATCTCACATATGCTCGTGAATATCATGGCCAGCATGCTTGCAGTAACCTAGAGGCTTGGACGTCAACCACTACTTCAGACAGGCGCGGACGACAGCCAGCAGTCTTGAGAGCCGTTCTTCTTCGATACGCATCATGGTGTGCATCTAGCACTGGCGTGGAGCGGCTGTTCTCACAAGCTGATATGGCAATGGGGCCACGAAGGGGTCTTCTCTTGCATGATCACACTCTTGATGAAATGGAAATTCTCAGTGCAAAAGATAAGAGGGAATGGCCAGCAATAGTGAAATCCGCCAAGAGGCTTTTCTCAATATGGTTCGGCAGCACTCGGACGTCTGCTCCGAAGAAGCGCCGCCTACTGCAAAGTGGGGCAGCGAAAGAAAGCACCGAGAAAGCCTTCATTGACCACCGGCGAGCAGCTGTGTCAAAGTTCACCGCGGAGGCCACGGAGCGTGCACAGATCCCAGATGCAGCGTCACATGCAGCGTGGACGTCAAAACATGTCAAGGAGAAAGATTTCAATGAGTCAAAGTATGTGCAATAATATTTAGATGCAGCGGAGCATGGTGTTCTTTTAGAGGAAGAGCGAGTCGAGGACCTTGACGCAGCAGTTCTGCGTCGACAGCAGATTGTATGCAAGGCTGATGAAAGGCTTCAGAAAGAGGCCGTCAGAAAAAGCTCGGCACCTCGACGTCATGTTGGCCCTTCTTTGGTCGGCCGATGTGCTTTCATCGACTGCAAGCTCTCGGATCAGGTGTCGCGTGTTTTGAAAGCGTTTGTACCCCGCGCCTGGCCTGTATCTCACCCCCCCCTGACCCCCCCCCTCATAATGTAACTCCCTCCTCCCAGTTCATGCCCGGCGCAGATGGATGAGGGGGGGGCGTGCTGCCCAAATCCAGATTTGTTCCCTTCGCTGCCCTGTATATTTCTTTATCTTCCCCCTCTCCGTAGGTCCCCCTTTCCCCCCGCAAATCCCCCTCCTTCTCTTCAATGTCACTCCTCCTATTCCTCCTGCTTTTGTTCCGTCCTCATCCCCATCCTCATCTAACCCATCCCTCCAGCAACCAAGTCACGCAGCAGCACCACAAGCAACAATCACACAGCACCATCGATATGAATACACGCAGCACCGCCAACAACACCAAACACATCACCACCAGCTGCAAACAATACGAACAGCACCGCAACTAATAGGTCCCTACCTAGGCTCTGCCTAGAGGGTTCTTACTTTCTGTGCTTAAAGGGGCCGGGCAGTGCTAACCGCCGCGGGCGGTTCCCCCAGTCCCCGCCCCGCGGTTCCCCCAGTTGCGCCCCCTGGGTGAGCATAGCTTAGCTTAGCTTAGCTTAGCGTAGTTAGCTTAGCTTAGCCTAGTTGAACTTAGCTTATCTCATCTTAGCTCAGCTCAGCTTAGCTTAGCTGAGCTTAGCTGATCTTAGCTTAGCTTAGCTTAGCTTAGCTTAAGCTTAGCTAAGCTTAAGCTTAGCTTAGCTTAGCTTAACCTAGCCTAGCTTAGCTTAGCTTAGCTTGGCTTAGCTTAGCCTAGCTTAGCCTAGCTTATCCCATCTTAGCTTAGCTTAGCTTAGCCTAGACTAGCCTAGACTAGACTAGCCTAGCCTAGCTTAGCTTAGCTTAGCTTAGCTCATCTTTAGCTTAGCTTAGCTTAGCTTATGCTGCTTTCCTAGGGGCTCCAACTCCTAGGTAGGGTCGCACTGAGATACCTTTGATACCACGAGGAGGGCAATCGTGAACCCATAGAGGGTGGGGGGGGGGGCATTCGTGACACCATGATGGGGGGCAGTCGTGAGACCATGAGGGGTGACAGCAGTGAAACCATGCGGGGAGACACTCGTGAAACCATGACGGTGTGAGCTTCCTGGGATTTTCTGGCGCCCCTCTCTACCGGACTTTCCTCAGTCCCCTTCCCTGGGTCTCAGGATTGCCCCACGTTGGATCCAATACTGGTTCTCCCTGGGTGCCTCCTTCTCTGCCATTGCTGGACGTGGCTCGAACAATGAAGGCGGACAGGGCTGCGTCAGGGTCAAAGTGTTTGCGCGTGAAGTGCAATCGCTTTCCGACAAGGAAACTACATATTGCAAAATGTGGTCTGGTGAGGACTATGAATAGGGACGATGCGACCGTCTTCGTTGTGCGGAGTTTGGCAGATACCGTTGGATTTAAAACTCGGCTCTGCGTGGCGCTGGGCGGTGGCACGGTATGTGATGTGGCGTGCTTGAAGAAAAAGGCCGGATCCAATGATAAAGACGGTGCTGCGATGACTTACATTTCTGCTTTAAAGACAAGGCGCTTCGTTTGGATTTCCGACGCATTCATTGACCTCATCCCGACATGTACTGCGATCATCCTCAGCAAAATTGCACAGTCAAACGGGAAATGGAAAACAGTTGTGTCCAAGGCTGATATTCTTGAGAAAGCTAACAAGGCATCCACGCGTTCTCAGGCCCTGGCGTTTGCATCTCCTGCCGAGCAGCAATTAGACGAGCTCAGGAATGTCAGGGTTAAGCTCGCCCTGCGAGAGATTCCAATTTGGTTTGCGAATCTAGATGCACGGGGGTCGTATGTTCTTGAGAGCTAAGAAGGCACGTGGGGCGCGCCTCTCGGAAAAAACTGGAAAATGCTCCTGTGGTGACGTCCATTGATGCTGCTATTCCTCCTCCTCCTCCTCCGCCCCACGGTACGTAGTGGTGGTGGTAGTAGTAGTAGTCGTAGTAGTAGTAGTAGTGGTGGTAGTAGTAGTGGTGGTAGTGGTAGTAGTAGTAGTAGTGGTAGTGGTAGTGGTAGTGGTAGTGGTAGCGGTAGTGGTAGTGGTAGTGGTATTGGTAGTAGTGGTGGGAGATATGTAGGGGGTCGCGCGCGCGGCCGTGCAACAAGTACGACCAGCTCGAGCAGGATCGCCCTGCTGCTGACCCACCGCCGGCGAGGAGGATAGTGATGAGGAGCGGGATGTATGGATGGAGGGTGGAGGAAAGGATGATGAGGGATGTGGGGAGTTAGATAGGGGGACTGATGGAGGACGAGGAGGAGGAGGGAGGAAGAGGAGGGAGGGATGATGATGAGGGGAAGGGGGTGAGGATGATGAGGCGTTTCCTGACCCTGAGGGGTCACGATCCGACCGAGCGGACCTAGACTCGGCAGGCGGGGGCGTCCTGGAATGCTGAGTCTCGGAGACTCGGCAGGCGGGGGCGTCCTGGAATGCTGAGTCTCGCACTCGATATCGAGAGACTCGGCAGGCGGGGACGTCCCGGCATGCTGAGTCTCGCGCCCAAAAGCGAGAGACTCGGCAGGCGGGGGCGCCCTGGCCTGCTGAGTCTCGGCGCCTTGCCCGCCACAACGCCGATATGTTCAGTATGTGCGTTAATTTCCTAGGCCCTGCTGGGTCTCGGTCCGACCGAGCGGACTGAGACTCGGCAGGCCGGGGCGCCCTGGCCTGCTGAGTCTCGGTCCGCCAACTAAGAAAATCAACCGGTTTTTCTCTCGTCAAGGCTGGGCGGTACGATTTGCGATTTGTCGGACCCAGACTCGGCAGGCCGGGGCGTCCTGGCCTGCTGAGTCTCAGTCCGCGTGGTCGGACCTAGACTCGGCAATCCGTGGCTCTGGTCTGGTCTGGAGGGGCGCCCCCCAGCCGACAAGTTGATGCGGTCTACTCGTCATGTTCAGCACTGCTGCCTTAATGGTTGCTTCATTCCTCCCTCCTCCGCCTCCTCCCTCTCTTTCCTTGCCCCTCCCCTCCTACCCCGCCCGTCATCGCCTTCCCTTCTCCTTGCTCTTTCTCCCCTCGCCACCTTTTGCTCCCCCTATCCTGCTCCTCCTGCTCCTCCTGCTCCTCCTGCTCCTCTTTATGCTTTTCCTCACCCTCGGCCCCTTCTCCCCGCCACCCTCTCAAATCCCTGTCTCTCCAATTTCATGATTGTCATTGCAATCGCATCCTCATCATCATCACCATCATCATCATCGTCAACATCATCAGCATCAGCATCAGCATCAACATCATCAGCATCATCATCACCACCCATCATCATCATCGTCATTGCCATCATCATTGTCATCATGGGTAGCGTTTTTGATATCAAGGTGTTTCGGATCCTCTCTTGATTCCTTGGAGGATATGGGCAAGCGTCCGCGCCCGCCCAAGGAGGCGACGTCCAGGGCTAAGGCCAAAGCCTCCCCGAAGGTCAGTGCACTGCCGGGGCCGCCGCAGCCGGCGGGCCTGATGGATGATGGCGACGCCGCCATCAATGCCAAGTACCTATCTGTGATCGATGAGCACGTCCAGCGGATCCTCAGCCACCCTTTGTTCGAAGGTATTCGGGCGTTCGACCCGCTGCAGATGGGCGCCGACACTGACCGCCACAACGCCGTCGGGATGCGCAAGCCCATTGAGATTGGTGACGCGGTCAATGCCATGACTGGGGGCTCAGGCTCTGGAGCGGTCTCTGGCGGAGGCAACATCTTCTGGGTGATGTTCAATTTCCAAGCCAACCCTGGGGTCCCGATCAGCCTCAAGAAAGTGACCGAGCTGAGCGAGTACCACTACG
The DNA here is from genome assembly GCA_963575745.1 of Prorocentrum cordatum. Classification (NCBI taxonomy): domain Eukaryota; class Dinophyceae; order Prorocentrales; family Prorocentraceae; genus Prorocentrum; species Prorocentrum cordatum. The sequence goes on from CAUYUJ010003749.1 coordinate 62,716, forward strand.
CTCTTGGCGAGCGCCCGGGGCCTCCGTGCCTGCCCATTCACGCGTTCCTCTCTGCCAACATCTCGGAGGATACCCTCAAGGCCACGCTGGCTGCCGGGGAGCTGAAGCTGACCACGCCGCCGGAGTCCATCCACGCGTGGGTGATCGGCCTGGGGAACGCGATTGCCATGAATCGGCCAGAGAAGGATGCGGGATACCCCATCTGCACCATCCAGTGTGCTTTTCACCGCCCCTCTCTCCCACGACAGGGTGGGTGGAGAGGGGCGGCGAAAGAGACATTGGGTGGTGCTGATGGGGTATCCCACAGGAGTTGAAGCAGTGGTTGGAATACGCGCTCTCCGCGGAGTTCACTTTCGCCAAGCTGGAGTCCACGGGCGATGCCCATTTCTCCGCCGTGCGCTTGCGTGAGAACTTGAGTGTCCACAAGCGGCTCATGGGCCGCGCCGCCCTCGGTCGCATCCTCGAGGTGTCGAGCTTCAAGTCTCGGAAGGAGAAGCTCTCGGGGCCGATGAGTTCCAAGGCAATCGAGATAGAGTACAAACAGCATTGCAACATCAAAGATCCCGAGGAGCAGGTCACGGCCAACTTTGTGGACAACGCCCTCTCCATCGTCAAGCGCATGCTCTCGATCAGCGGAGTCATGACCATTCTGTCGGAAGCCGAGGACACCTGCGAGGCAACAGCCTTCGACAGCGTGAGCAAGCTGCACGCCATCGTGTCGAAGGCGAAAGCGCCAGCAATGATCATTTGGACAGTTAGTTCGGAGCTTGTGGGACGATCATAAATCCAAGACCCCTTTGAACAGAGTGGTTCCTGGAGTGCGCGACCTACTGGACAAGACCACTGCTAGGGCAGAACCCAACGAGCGCGTCGGCAAGGTTGAGGTGTGCTGCTTCAAGCACACGGTGAAGACCTACCTCACTTCCACTTGGTTGGACAACTCGGACCTGCCATCTCACGTCAAGGAATCCTTTCGCACGTCCCTCTCTGATCACGCCACGTACCGCGCCAGCAACGGGTTCCCCGATGAGGAGGTGGACTTATCTTGGGAAGCGTCCTTTTCAACTGCTGCTGATTCTTTCTATGGCATCTTCGAGGCGCTCATCTACAGCGACGCCTACGATGAGGGGGTGATCAAGCCTGCGATTCGGGCCAAGAAGGCCGTGTCGGATATGTTGACCTCGCCAGGCCTTAAGGAGCTCATGAACGAGGCGGCGGAGGATCTCCAGAATGAGGCCAAGGGTGATGGCTGCGGGAACGGCGACGACGAGGACGGCGGCGATCTTCTAGACATGGGCGAGGCGGATGAGGTCCAGCTTTCCATAGCAATGGGCCCAGGTGCGACGGCGAACGAGGGCACCATTCAGACCCCTGTCAAAAAGCAGTCCATCAATCCCCGCCTTCTGTTGAACCCTCACATGGCGCCGGAGACCGTGGAGCTGCTGAAGCCGTGCGACTCCGAGACGCTGGGCAGCGTCGAGAAGGCGGCGTCCACCTTGATGCGCACGCACTTGGCTTTCGTTGAGGATAGCAGACTGACATCCAATACCATCCTTGCAGAAACGTCTCAGGTTCCCTACCTAGGCTCTGCCTTGAGGGTTTTTACTTTCTTGGCTGAAAGGGTCGGGCAGTGTTCCCCCACCCCGCGCGGTTCCCCCAGTCCCCGCCCCGCGGTTCCCCCAGCGGCGCCCCCTTAGCTTAGCTTAGCTTAGCTTAGCTTAGCTTATCTCATCTTAGCTTAGCTTAGCTTAGCTTAGCGCAGTTTAGCTCAGCTTAGCTTAGCTTAGCCTAGCCTAGCTTAGCTTGGCTTGGCTTGGCTTAGCTTAGCTTAGCATAGCATAGCTTAGCTTGGCTTAGACTAGCTGAGCCTACATCATCTTAGCTTAGCTTAGCTTAGCTTAGCTTAGCTTAGCTTAGCTTAGCTTATCTTAGTTTAGCTTAGCTTAGCTTAGCTCTTCTCAGCTTAGCTTAGCCTCGCTTAGCTTATGCTGCTTTCCTAGGGGCTCCAACTCCTAGGTAGGGTCGCGCTGAGATAATTTCCCATTTTGTTTTGCGGCGCTGGGTTCATTTCCAAGGATGAGTTTGGACCTCAGTCTCTCAGAGGACGTCGCGGACGGCTCAGAGGACCAGCTCGAGGCGACTTTGGAGAAGGTCCGCGCTGCCGTGCACCAGCCTGTCGCGCGGAAGACTCGCCAGGACGTCCCTGGCAGTGTGCCAGGCTTCAGCACCCACGTCGGGGTGATCTACAGCGTCTCCTGCAGCGGCGAGGCCATCACCAATCCGAAGACGCGCTGCGCTCCCTACCGCGACGCCCACTACAAGCGGCTCATGCACATTGCCCTGAAGGTCCGAGGCAAAGCTTGCGGTGCGGACTACCAGGGCATCAACCCTGCGGACTACATCATCCTGTTCAACGGCAACAAGGACGGTCTTGATAACACCATGATGTCAGCCTTCAGATGCGAGGACGGGACCAGCATGCCGAGGAACAAGATCTCCAAGATGCTGCTCTTTGACGAGGAGACTGTCACAGCGCGGATGGACCGCGTCAGGGGCACCATCAACCAGACCGAGACCTTCAACATCGTGGCTGCGGACCCCGTGGCGCTCGCAGTCAAGAAGAAGCTCCACTTCCCGGGGACTGCGCGCGGCATGATTCTCGGGCCAGTCGCGCTGCCGAAGTACGACGACGCGGGCATCTTCAAGCTGGCCCAGGCAGAGAAGAAGATCTTGTACGACAAGCACCGTACTGCAGTGGGTGGCCCGACCGATGATGGGCCCGACCCCGTGCCTGGCAAGGATGAGAGGATTCCGGTGTTCTACAAGTCCATCCCCCAGGACGCCGCCGAGGAGATCGCGCATTGCCTGGACTTGACCTCCATGTTGGACCTCACGCCCAACCAGGGCGTCTTCGCCATGGTTGCGATAATGCTGAAGCTCTTGTGGGTGGGAGTGACCTTCAACAAGTTCCACACGGATCAGGTGAAAGACTTCCTGCTCGCAGAGATCGTTCGGCAGTTCTTAGATGAAAAGAGTTCCCTGTTCAGTCCTTTGCTTTCCGAGGCGGTGGCAAATTGCGCCAAAGACACGACGCCGCAGGACCCTGGGAAACAGGACCCCAAGAGGCGCAAGAAGACGAGTCAGCAGCCAAAGCAGCCTAAGACTGTGCCGAAAGTGAGTCAAGAGGGCGCTGGTGATAAGGAGGCGCTGCTTGCCAAGATCAAGGCCCTCACAGGCAGCGGCCCGAGCGGGAACAAGTGCGCCGCCGTCGAGAAGGGCAAGGGCACGGATGAGCCGGAGGCAAAGGAGCCCGCCGATGATGAGGATGATGATCCAAGCCAGCACGACGACCGTGATGAGGATGATGAGGGCGAGTGATCTTCTTAGAACCTCCGAGGGTGGCTGCGTGCTCTTTTCTTTTCTTTACGCACGCTTCTGGTCATCCAGCGGGCCTCGCAGCGATACGGCCCGCCTCGGATGCTGCTTCTGGGGCATGGATATCACATGCATTGGCCATGATGTACGCTGCTAGCATTGCCAGGCAAGGTTGCCAACAATGTGCCTCGCGTTCTTTGGTGGTCGGGGATCAGACTGGGAAGCACTGGACGTGCAGCATGCGATGCGCCATTTGGCGATAGCCACTGACAAAAAAAGAGCATCGCCCCCAACCCCATCACCATCATCAGCATCGCAGCCATGCCAATGTCCACAATCACCCAATGGAGATTATTAACATCGTGATCAACACCAAACCATACCCCCCCCCATCACGACTATCCATCATCATGGTTACCATCGTGGTCATGATCATCACCGTCTCGTCGATCATATTCGTCCATGCTCTGTGCTGTCCATCAGCACCACCATCATCATTGTTATCATCATCGCCGCATCATCCATAGCCAGTTTTGGCTCAAACTCACTTGCCATACAATATCTTACGCAGTGGCAAGGCATTCGCGCACCATGGAGAGCAGAGCTGTTCGACGGCTCCAGGAGAGGGCGGCCATGCTGAGATCCCAACGCCTAGCTCGTAATGGGTTGTCTGCTGAGACCACGGGGAAGGCGACGCCGGCGAAGAAGCCAGCTTCTGCACCCAGAGCCGCAGTGATGAACAAACCTTCGGCCGCAGCCAAAACGAAGAGGAAGAGTTCGGAGCCTAAGCAAGTGCATACACATGTTATCAAGAGCTACGTCAAGGCGCGTGGCAAAGACATCATCCGCCTGGGCGGCGACTGCGATGGCCTCTGCTCTCACGCGGTGGCGCTGGAGATGATCATCGGCAAGGACAGGATCAGCCACGAATTCGCCAGCGAGATTGACCAACAAACCCGCGCCGTCATGCAGGCCAATCGCGGCATCAAGAAGGTCTACCACTCATGCAAGACGGCTGATCGTACAGTCAGCCAGGTCCCCAAGGTGGACGTATATGCCGCGGGGCCCCCATGTCAGCCCTTCGCGATGGGTGGCAACCAGAGCGGGGAGGGTGACAGCCGGGGCCAGATCATCTTGGACTGCGCCGTCTACATTACCACTCAGAAGCCCGCCTGCTTCGTGATCGAAGAAGCGCCCACTCTCATGGGCAAACACAGGAAGACCCTGAACAAGTTCGTGGACCGCATCCGGCAGGGGGCCATCTCCAAGAATGGCGAGTCCCTCTACGAGGTGGAGTATCGCAAGGTGAACTCGGATGACCACGGGCTCCCGACCACGAGGGCTCGGACCTACATCGTGGGATGGTTGCGCAGCCGATCGAAGGGCCAATCGTTTGAATGGCCCAGTTCTTTACCACTGAAGCGCGTGAAGGACTTCATCGACCCGACGCTGCCAGCCAACATCCCTGCCGACATGACCTGCCTGAACAACCTCGCCCGCCTGCTTGGCGTTGTCAAGGATGCGGGCTACGACCTTGCGAAGGACGACATCATCTTGGACGTGTACCAGTCCGAGAACTTTGGCGACAATTGGCAAGTCGGCAAGTTCCCGACTCTGACTAGGACCAGGGCAGGTGCCGGCGGCTACTACCTGACCCGCCACTCCCGCATGATGGACACGACCGAGATGTTGGCTATCCAGGGCTTCCCAAAAGGCCGTCTGAACTGGAAAGGTCTGCTCACGGAGAAGGGCCGCAAGGTGACGGATCGCCAGTTCAACCTAATGATCGGCAACACAATGAGTGTGCCCGTAGTCGGCCGTCTGATGCTCAAACTCCTCATCCTCGTCGGCAAGCTCGACAAGAGCACGCCCGACCCGTGGTGCGACGCAGTGTAGTCATACGCTGGTGCGACACAGTGTAATTACATGCATCGGGCTGGGCACGCCCGCGTTGCGATGGAGAAGTGAAGCATCGTCGTTATCACCTATTCTTGACGCTTCGCGTATCCCCACCTGGACCAATTCTTGATGCTTCGCGTATCCCCACCTGGACGCTTTGCGTACCCCCGACCTGCCTCGGGGATCCCCTTGAGGCCTCCTGGGGGTCTCTTGGGGGCCTCTTGGAGGCCTTCTGGGGCCGTCTTGGCGCCTCTTGGGGCCATCTTGGGACGCTCTTGGGAACTTTCGAGGCGCTCTTGGGGCCCTCTTGGGGCGCTCTTGGGGGCCTCTTGGGAGCCTTTTCGAGGCCTCCTAGGGCCGTCTTGGCGCCGGGGAAAGGGCAGAGTGAAGGTATACACCAATAAGGAATAGGAATCAAGCTAGCCAACTCGAGGGAGTCATCGGGCCTCGCCCATGCCCACCCGCCCTCCCACAACATAAGAAACAATGCTGGCACATCTGGGGGCCGACATCACATCGGCCAACTGGTTTGGCACACGGCGAGTTGGTTTGGAAACTAATGTGAACCCTTAGCGGTGTCCGATTGGATTTTGAAGTTAACATCCGTTTTCCGCTGTCTCGCCGCGCTCGCCGAGGCTCGAGCGCGACGATGGCGCTAGCGGTGGCCCACCGTCTGCCTCCCCCCGCGCCCCCTGGCCTGCCGCACCCCGAGTACCCCTTCCCCACGTGGGGGGGGCCGTCGTCCCCCCGCAGGCGCCCAGGCGCTTGCGGGGGGCGTGGCCTGGGCTGTCGGTGGAGTTGCCGGGGGAATGGGGCATGGATCGCCCTCCTTTCTGGTACTACCCCGCGCGTGCGCGCGGGTACCCAGTGTACCCGTCGCACGCGTGGGTGCCGTGGGATGGCACGACTTTCGCGCCGTGGACGCGCGCCCAATGGCCGCCGCCGCTCCTGGTGCTGCTGTGCGTGGAAGACGGGTGCCCCCGACGATCAAAATAAAAAGGGGCACCCTCGCTCGCTCGGAACCCGTGCTCTCGCCTCGGCGCCGGCCACATGTCAATCGCAACCCCGACCCCCGCATGTACTTGCAATACCAGTGGTGGGTCCACGGTTGGTGTACGTCCCGCTATGACGGAGGGGCGGGGGTAGATAGCAGTAAAGGAGGGGGAGGAGGAGGAGGAGGAGGAGGAGGAGGAGGAGGAGGAGGAAAAACAGGAAGAAAAGGAGGAAGATGAGAAGGGGGAGGAGGAGGAGGAGGAGGAGGAAGCGGAGGATGAGGAGGAGGAGGAGGAGGAAAGAGGATGGAGGCAACGAGGGAGGATGGATGAAATGTATCAAACTGCGGGCGAGAGCTATTCACTCATGTACTTATGTAAGTTTGGATCCATATTATAATTGTGATTACATAATTATATAATGCTTACATACGTATAGACGTTGTGAATTATGCTGATATGTATGCTGCACACGTGTATACTTATAGGCTTGCTTCTAGACGTGCAAATCTATTTATGTACTTATTATATTAGACTCGTAACCTTTTGGGCATATACTTATGCATATTCACGCATATACGTATATAATTATAGTTGTCTTCCATCCCATATACTTATAGACAAGCCTTCCCTGTCGCGTCGCTAGGGCGGGCTGGGCGTTTGGCTTGAGATTTTTGTGCGATCTCAAAACTTGAGACTTCCAACAATTGCACGGATGGAGCGCAGGTCGTTTCAACAAAGGGGGCTATCACATCTCCAATAGCTACACGGATGGAGGGGTGTCGTCTTCAAATGGTGGTATCGTCTTGGCGCGGCGCACATTCGTCTTACAAGTTTCCAATATTTGCAGGGATACATGTTTATGTCTTTCATAAGCCAAGTACTCCGTTGTGAATTTTGTTTGGTAAGCGGCACAAGTGGCCGCGTGGCCAATGTTCTCGTGTCGCGTGGCCAATGTTCTCGTGTACACGGTGGAATGGCCATGATCAGGAAGGAACCAAAAAACAGAAAAAACGGCTTATGCACGGGCCAGGCGTGTCCCGGCAGATCTCGTTGAACGCGTTGGCGACGCCCAGGGGGAGCGCTGCCTCCAGCGCGGTCGCCACGACGCGGTGCATCAGCTCGATCCCGTTCGCGCGGCCAACGCCAAATTGGTGGCGCCCCGCTGCCGCGGCGATGGCTTCTTTGTGAGCCGCCGTGGCCGCCTTGGCCGCCAGCCTGCGCAGCGCCTCGCCGCGGGCAAGCGGCCGCGCGCCTCCCCCTGGCTTCGGCAGCGGCAGCAGCCGCCCGGCGAGGAGGGCCTGTTTCGCCTGCGCCGGCGCCCGGCCCTCGAGGATGAGGGCGAGGACCTGCGCGAGCGCCTGAGTCCCATTCGTGTCCATGCAGGGCCGCCCGGTGCTCGAAGCGGGCGCCAGACAGGCCCCGGGCCCGAGTGGCGAGGGCACTTCCCGGGGCTGCCTGCCACCTCCTCGGCGGCATCAGCCTCCCAGGGCGCCGGGGGGTGCGCCAGGGGCGGCGGCGCCGCGCGGGCCCCGGCGGTCGCTTCCGGGAAGAGGGCGGCCAGGTCGCGGGCCACCTCGGGCCCGCGCGCCAGCTTGCCAGGCCCGGCGGCCGCCGCAGCCGCGCGGCCCACCTCCCCGAGCACGATGAGCTCGTGCACCCATCGAACCACCTCCTCCGGCTTACGTTGGCCCGGGCGGTCTTGTTCTGGTTCTCTGGGTCGCGCTGTCGCGGCCCGCAGTGCCGCCCAGCCCCCCGCCTAAGCCTGGCGAAGGCGGCTGCGGCAGCACCTTCGAGGTCGACGGCCGCTCGTCACTGCCGCTGGCTGGGGGCACTGCGAACAGAGGTCTCGGGGGCAGGAGCAGCTGGGCCCGCGCCGCCTCGCACGTGGGGCCCGCCGCGACGGCGCGCAACGCCGCGGCGAGCACGTCCGCGACCGCCGTGACGAGGGTCGGGGGCGTCGCCGTCCACGTGGGCACGGGCTCCCGCAAGGCACCGTTCACGTCGAAGCCGGCCCGCCACTCCAGCCTCGGGAGCTCGCCCGCTTCCGCTGCCAGCGCGTGCCGCGGGTGGGCGTCGCTGGCGGGCGCGTCGTCCTCCTCGCGCGGGGCCGCCCCTGGCAGAGGCGCAGTGCAAGCGAAGATCTCCCCGCGAGCCTCCTCTGGCAGCGCCGCCAAGCCGTCTGCCGAGCCCAGGGGCGCGCCGCCCGCGATGCAGGCTGGGTGGCGGAAGTGCCCGCCTGGGTTCGCCCGGCTTGCAAGGCGCACCGCCCCTGGCTCGAATCCCGAGCAGCACGCGCAGCATGCCGCCACATGCATCCGAGGGGCCTGACGGCTGGCCATCCAGGCGCGCACCCTGGGCGGGCGCCCTGCAGCAGCGGCGGGCGACGCAGCAGCGGCGGCAGCAGCAGGCGCGGCGCCGGCAGCGCTCCCCGGGGCAGCAGCGGCGACAGGTGCAACGCCAAATTGGGCTGCTCCGGGAAGCGCGGCCGCGGCCGCGCTCCGTCCTTGTCCTGCATTCCTTGATCCCCGCTCCGCCCGGCGGCAGCCAGCATCTCCACGTCCCCCTCCACGGCTCGAGGCTTGGGGGGAAGGCGAAAAGGGTGAGAGGCGATGAGCGGGTGAGGAGGGAGGGCCCTGCCGGGCAACGGCTGCGCGCGACTTGAGTCATTCCTCGTCCTCCTCCTCCTCCTCCTCCCTCCTCCTCCTCCTCCTCCTCCCCCCTCCTGCCCCCCTCCCCTCCTCCCCTCCTCCTCCTCCTCATCCTCCTCCTCCTCCTCCTCCTCCGCATGGCGCTTTGGGCATCCTTGCGCGGCCGATCCGATTCGGTTCCGACTCCGTGCCGACGCACCCGATTTGGTACACCTTTGATTCGACCCGGTTTCCCGATTCGATGCTGCCTCATCTTCTGGTGGGGCCCCCAATGCCCCATGCCTCCAGGCGCCGCGAGCAGCTCACCGCGGATGCGCCTCCAAGGGATGTTGGCCTCGATGGGGGCCTCCTCGCCTGGACCGAAGAAAACGGCCCATGTTCCTGGCGTCGAAGGACACGGGGCCACAGCTGTCAGGAGGGTTGAGAATGACCCTCTCTTTGGAGGGATCGCCTGATGGTCTTCGTGCTTGGGGCTCTCCGCCTTGGAATTCTTTATGGTTTTGGGATGTCCATGGGGGGCCCGAGGTCCCTCTGCGAAGGAGCTCCTGTTCTTGGCCCCTTTGCTTGTGGAGATGGTTCGGCTGATCTAGATGGGCGGAGCAATCACCGAGTGCGAGAAGCATGTCCGTGCCCGTGGCCTCGCGAGCCCCGCCCTGGGCCGCGATCCCGCGGACACGGGGCGTTTTTGCCGCGGACGCCCTGTGCGGAACGTATCTGGAATCCAGACCGCGAGGGTTCGTCGGATGTTTTGAGACGGGGGTCAATTCAAACGGGGGTCAGCCAGAGCGCCCGATCCTGCAGGATCCTGCACGGCCAGGGTCGCACTGACCCGGGCTTGGGTGCAGGATCCTGCAGGATCCTGCAGGATCCTTCGCATTGACCCGGGTTTGGGTGCAGGATCTTGCAGGATCCTGCAAGGCCCGACTGGCCCGGGTCTGGATTGACCCGGGTCAGAAGATCCCCGAGTTCGGATACGGATTTGTTCCCCGCTCGTGAAAGTACGCCGCCTTCGCCACCGCCGTGGCCGCGGCGACGAGAACCTCGATGGGGCACGGCAGATGTGGAGGTCGTGGCGGCGGGGGCGCCCGCCTGGCGAGGAGCGTCAGCCCATCCTGAGCTGTGCGAGCCTGCTGGGCGAGCTCAGAGGCGCCTCCCTGGCGGCTGGCCGCCGTCACCGCCGCCGCCGCCGCCCGCGGCGCGCCGCGCGCCGCGCGCCGCTCACCGCGAGGCGGAGGGGCGAGGATCAGGTCGAGGAGGATCGAGGACGAGGGATGGAGGATCGAGGGGGATCAGGACGAAGGATGGATCGAGGAGGATCGAGAATGGTCGAGGACGAAGGATAACGAAGGAGGATCGAGGATCGAAGACCGCGAGCGGATCGGACGAGGAGGATCGAGGACGAAGAATGGAGGAGGACCGAAGAGCAAGCACCGATGAGGATCGAAGTTCGATGGTCGATGGGCAGTGGTCTAGCAGGATCGAGGATCGAAGTCCTTTGGCGCTTCGGGCCCTCTCTGGGTCTCCTGCAACTTTCGGACACCTCCAGGGTCGGCTTCATTGTCGTCCATCGTCGTCGTTCGTCGTCGTTGTCCGTCCGTCCGTCCGTCTGTCCGTCTGTCCGTGTCGTAGTCGTCGTCGTCGTCGTCGTCGTCGTCGTCGTCGTCGTCGTCGTCGTCGTCGTCGTCGTCGTCGTCGTCGTCGTCGTCTCGGTCGGTCGGTCGGTCGGTCGTGGCCGTCGTGGTCGTCGTCGTCGTCCGTCGTCGTCGTCGTCGTCGTCGTGGTCGTCCGTCGTCGTCGTCGTCGTGGTCGTCGTCGTCGTCGTCGTTGTCGTCGTCGTGTCTTCAGAGGGCGCCGACGACTACAGTCTCGACACGACGAGACGGCACGACGACACGACGGTACGATCGCACGACATGACGACACGACGACCCGACGACACGACACGACGCGGATGACACGACGGCGCGACGACACGACACGACACGGACTGCGGACGGCGGACGGCGGACGGCGGACGGCGGTCCGTGGACGGCGGACGGCGGTAGGCGGACGACGATGTCGACGACGACAACGACGACGGACGCGGGACGAGGCTCGAGGGAGGAGGGACCAGGACGAGGAGGACGACGCATGACGGACCACCGACGGCCTACGGCCGACGACGATGAAGCCGTTCTCCACTGCCCGCCGCCAGCGGAGCTCCGGCGGGGCCGCTTCGACCAGATACCCAGTCTGACATCGTCGCAGGCCGCCGCCGTGGCTTCACGCCACCCTCCCTCTGTCTCTCTCTCTCTCTCTCTTATGCTCTCTCTCTCTCATTCATATGTTTCTAATCACCAGTCGTCATCGTACATATCTGTCAGCCTTGTGCACCCCACACAGTGTGCTACTAGCAGTATGTGGTGTACAACCTAGGTGGACCAAAATATGTGGTGCAATCTACACGGCGCAATATGTGTTGTGCAATATACGTTGTGCAGTCTAGATTGTGCAATTTGTGTTGTGTAATCTATGTTGTGCAGTCTATGTGGTGCAATTTCGGTGGTGCAGTTGTGCAATTAATCTTTCCGTCTTGAAGCTGTCCTCTCCACTGCTCGTGCAAACATCCCACCCTCCCACCCGCAACTTGGTCGCAAGACCTCTTAGACAAGACCGTGACGGTACGTACCACATGACACTTGGCCACGACACCGAGGCCGACGACGACAGCGACGACGACGACGACGGCGCCGCCGACACCGACTACGACGACACCGACGACGTCTCCAACGACTCCGACGACGACAACGACGATACCGACGACGACGACGACGTCAACGACGCCGACGACGACGACGGCGACTACGACGACACCGACGACGTCTCCGACGACTTCGACGACGACGACGACGCCGACGCCGACGACGACGAAGACGACGACGACGTCGCCAACGAAGACGACGACGAGGGAGGAGGAAGGACGACGACGGCGACAACGACGACAACGACGACAACGACGAGGAGGGAGGACGGCGACGACGCGAACGACGAAGAAGGAGGAAGGACGGTGGCGCCGACGACGACAACGACGAGGGAGGAGGGAGGGCACAGAGAAGCACAGAGGGACACAGAAGGACACAGAGAGACACAGAGGACACAGAGAGACAGAGAGGGACACTGAGAAACACAGAGGGACACAAAAGGGCACGCAGAGTGACACAGATGACACAGAGGGACACAGAGGGACACAGAGAAACACAGAGGGACACAGAGGGACACAGAGAAACACAGGGACGCAGAGGGACATACAGGGTCACAGAGAGACACATATGGACACAAAGAAACACAGAGGGACACAGACGGACACAGAGAAACACAGAGGGACGCTGAGGGACACAGAGGGACACACGAGGGTCACAGAGGGACACAGAGGGACACATAGAAGCACAGAGGGACACAGAGGGACACAGCTGGGAACTGGGATTTCGGGCTTTTCCAGGTACGATCTCTCCAAATCCCGGTTCCCGCCATCCCGGGGAAGCCGCTCGTGGCCGGGAGCGGTGGCGGGGCGCCCGATTGAGCTGGGAACCGAAATCTGGGGCTCTTGCAGGCTCGATCTCTCCAAAATCCCGGTTCCCGCCATCCTGGCGGTCGCCGCTCGTGGGGGCGAGGGCTCGGGGCACCTGGCAGAGCCGGGAATGGGATTTCGGGCTCCTGTATAGCCTCGATCTCTCCAAAATCCCGGTTCCTGCCATCCGGGCGGTCGCCGCTCGTGGGGGCGAGGGCGGGGCACCCGACGAAGCCGGGAGCCGGAATTTCGGGGTCCTGCAGGATCTTCCCAAAATTCTGGTTCCCGCCATCCCGGGGGAACCGCTCGTGGGGGCGGGGGCGGGGCGCCTGATCAGAGCTGGGATCCGGGATTTCGGGTTTATCCAGGTTCGATCTCTCAAAATCCCGGTTCCCGCCATCCCGGCGGTCGCCGCTCGTGGGCGCGGGGGTTCGGGGCGCCTGACAGGGCCAGGAACCAGGATTTCGGGTGTATCCGGCCTCGATCTCTCGAACATTCCGGTTCCCGCCATCCCGGCGGTCGCTCGTCGCGGGGGCCCGCGGGGGCGGGGTGCCCAACGGAAGGTCTTCGCAAACAGTACAGTCGGCCCAGATTAGTAGGTCGACCCTGCCTGCTCAAGGGTACCCTTGTGTCCTGTGCCTCGCGACATGTGGCTTCTTACGCTCCAATGGCAATGTGGCCTTCGGAAGGGTCTTGGGTCCTCCCGCGTGTCCTCTCCAATCAAGTCCGACTGTGTAGCCAATAGGCTCCGCGCACGGATCCCCTGTGGCCCTGCGCGCACCCCACCTCCGTGCTTTCTGGGCGATTTTGCGAAGGCGTCCCGAGCGAGGGCGCGGGAGGCACCAGAAACCGGGATTCCCTCGCCTTCTAGGCAGGTGCTCTGCAAAATCCCGGTTCCCGCCAGTCGCGGGGCGCAAGGGCGTGAAAATCTTGGC
>CAUYUJ010003750.1:0-17500 GCA_963575745.1 Prorocentrum cordatum
TGACTGTTGCGTACGGCCCTCCAGAATGTGCCCGGGAAAGTGGCGTTCTGGGATTCGAAGAGCACGAATGTGTTGACTGTTGCATCCGATATTCCTAAAATGGTGGCCCGGGAATGGCGTTCTGGGATCTCGAAGAGCACGAAGTGTGTGACTGTTGCATCCGGGTATTCAGAATGAGCCTGGGAATGGAGTTCTGGGAACTCGAAGAGCACGAAGTGTGTGACTGTTGGTGAAAAACGAGCCGGCACCTGCCGCCCGGCAACTCCCAACACCTGCCCGGACCCCCCTGTGGAGTGATCTGCTGCTCTCTTTTGATCCCACTAGAAACCTATCAGTCTTCGCTGTTAGGTAAAAAAAGTGGAGGGGCGGACGGGGGGTTCGGAGTGGCGAGGGGCCCTAGCACTTCAGAGCCAGCTGCCAGTCAGGGCCGAGGGGCACTGCACCGCGCAAGGCAAATGCAGCCAGGGAGGAGGCCCCTCCCTTCCCATCCCTTCGGGGATGGGGGAAGAAGGGCCTCTCCCACAATCCCTTCGGTCGCTGGGCTAGCGCTGACCTGCACTGCTACCTCCTGCTGTGCCCGAGTCCCAGATGCCCCTCTTGGCCCACTAGGCCACAACGGGGCCCATTAGGACCCATCAGGGCCCATTAGGGCCCATGTGCGGGGGGGGGGGGGGGGGGGGGGGGGGCGGCAAGACACCCCAAGACGCCCCAGTCACCAAACGCGCCCCAAGACTCATACGGCTTTCAACGCGCCTCAAGACGCCCCAGCCCCCCCCCTCCCCCGAAAACAACAAACAAACAAGAACGCAGCATGCAGCAATGCGCCCCACGAAGCCTCAGGCCCCAACGCACCCCACGACGCGCAAGACCACGCAAACAAAAGCACGACGCCTTCGGCCACAAAGCACCCCGCGACGCCTAAGGCCACTAGACGTCCAGGACACCGCTTGCTTTGTGATTTCGTTGTTGCCCCTTCCGCTGGCGCCCCTGAGGCTAGGGGCCCCCGACCCCCAGGAGCACGCCACCTAACGTGGTAGACCTTGCAGCGTACCTGACCCCTGCTCTCATTTATTGTTGTGTGTTATCTATCGCTCTCTCTCTCTCTCTCTTTCGCTCTCTCTTTTCTCTCACTCTCTCTCTCTCTCTTGGTCTCTCTCTTTCTCTTCCCCTCTATATGTAATTATAGAGCTCGCTCTCTCTCCCTCTATCTCTCTCTCTCTCTCTCGCTCTCTCCCCCCCCTCTCCCCCCTCTCGCCATTCGAGCCACGTTGATCTCGGGGCCCTGCTGGTCTCAGCTCGTCTTCCTCGGGTGCCGACTGTTGCCTAGACATAGCCCTGGAAGCCACATTCGGCCGCGGTACGGCCCACGAGGACTCCTGACATCCTCCTCCTCACCTTTAATGATTGGTGCCCCTCCGATGGAGTTTTAGGGGGGGGGGGGGGGGGGGGGGGGGGGGGGCGGCTAGAGGAAGGGAGGCGAGCGACGGCGAGGAGGAGGAGGGCGATGAGGAGGAGGAGGAGGACGAGGGGAGGGCGACGCGGCGAGCGGGCGGTTGTGCTGTATCCACGTGTCTGCGAATCAACGCCCGTGCATTCCGAATGTCAGTCGATGTGTGCGGAGCATGTTCGGATGTCGTTGCATGTCCGAAGATGTATGTGGGTGCCCGCTAATGTCTGCTAGTGTCTTTGTGTGCCTGCGCATGTCTGCGCGTGTCGAACGACTTTGTGTGTCTGCGCATGTCTGTGAATGTCGCTGCATGTCCGAAGCGTCGGCCGATGTCCGTGTAGGTCTTCGGGTGTATGCACGTGTGTGGGCGTGTTTGCGCATGTCGCTACATGTCCGAGAATGTTTGTCGATGACCGTGTATGTCTGCGAGTGTCTGCACTTGTGTGTGCGTGTCTGCGCATGTCGCTGCATGTCCGAACATGTCGGCCGATGCCTGGCAATGTCTTCACGTGTCTTGGATTGTCTGCGTATGTCGCTGCATGTCCGAAGCTGTCTGTGGGTGTCCGTGGATGTCTGCGCGTGTCTGCGTGTGTCTGCCCATGTCTGCGCGTGTCGCTGCATGTCGTAACATGTCTGCCGATGTCTGCAAATGTCTGCGTGTGTCTCTGCGTGTCTGCGCATGTCTGCGAATGTCGCTGCATGTCCGAACATGTCTGTCGATGTCCGTGTATGTCTGCGAGTGTCTGCGTGTGTCTGCGCATGTCTGCGAATGTCGCTGAATGTCCGAACATGTCTGTCGATGTCCGTGTATGTCTGCGAGTGTCTGCGTGTGTCTGCGCACGTCTGCGAATGTCGCTGCATGTCCGAGCATGTCTGTCGATATCCGTGTATGTCTCCGAGTGCCTGAATTTGTTTGGGCGTGTCTGCGCATGCCGCTGCATGTCTGAAGATGCCGAAGGCTGTCAGCTGGTGGCTTCGCGTGCCTATACATGTCGCTGCGCGTCTGCGCGTGTCGTTGCATGTCTTAACCTGCCGACCGATGCTTGTTGATGTCTCTGCGCGTCGTCACTCGTCTCTGCGTGCCCGCGCATGCCTCTGGTTGCGCGACGACGTGCGCCGACGACAATTGGTGCAAGGGGTTGCAGGGGGTGAGGGGAATGAGAGAGGACGAGGCGGATGTCTGTGCTGAGGGCGGGCTGGGGGGGGGGCGGCGGAGGGGTGGGCGGTGAGCCAGGGTAAACAGGAAATAGGGTCGAATGGGGGTGGAGGGGGCAATGCGGGGCGGGGCACAACGCGCTGCCATTTGGAATCGGCGATATCGGACGTTGCCTGCAATCAACCCGCATAGTAAGGATGGGCAACCTTCCCACGGGTACCCGTGCATCCTTACCTTCTCGGCCCATATTTGGCAGCTTTCGTTGGCCGCGGCCCGCTCGAAAAGCATCGACATGGGCGTCCAAGGCCTTTGCATCCTTATCGCGCATCCTTACTATGCGGATTGGCTGTATCTGCTGAGCATCCAGGCTGGTCGGGCCATGTGCGGTTCAGAAGGGGGGCCCAACCCGAACCCGCAGAAACGGGAGTGGGCCGACTTGGGGCGCACACCAGCACCGAAGGCCCATCGGTGCCTAAACCAGGGCATCGAACAAGCGCAGCTCCCCACCCAGGCCCACCCAGACGACGGGTGGTGGACGGGCGGCAGCCAGTGACCGAAAACCCACGCGTGGGAAAGGGGAGCGGGCGTGGGCCAGAGGAGGAATATCTTCGCGCTACCTTCGAGCGGCCTGTATGTGATCGTCAAGCTACCCTCGGCACATGGCATTGCGCCTGACCTGAACGAGCTTGCAGCCACGCGACACGAAGGCGACGGCAGGCCTTGAAACTCTCAGCGCGCACGCAAGCACTCGTCGCGGAGTGCTGCAACCCTTGCACGGCGCCTATATATCCATGTATATATCTAGTGGCGCCGCCGTCGCCGATACTGAATAACAAAAGTTGCTCTCGTGCTCTGTCCATCATTTCCCATCCTCTCACTGTAATCCTAACCATCGTCGTCCTCACACTCCACCTCATCCACTCTACCTAGTCTGCCAACCCAGGGCCGTCAGACTCGGGCACCGCGGACTTGGCGCCCAAGCGTCGGCGCTTCTGGTCGGACCCCTCATTCTCGACCACGCCGAAGAACTGGGTCGCGGTGGCGTCCTCCACCTGGGTCGAATGCAAGCCGTCCTCCTCGGGCTGGGTGAAACAGTCGATCTCCTGCACCACGTCATCGAAGAGCCCGTCGACGTGCTCCTTCGCGCCGTCTGCCATCTTGTCGTCGACCGCCGTGCCGTCGGCGCCTCCCTTCACGTCGTCGGGCATCTTGTCGTCGGCCATCGCGCCGTCGGCGCCTTCCTTCACGCCGTCAAGCATCTTGTCGTCGGCCATCGCGCCGTCGGCGCCTTCCTTCACGTCGTCAGGCATCGTGTCGGTCATCACGCCGTCGGCGCCTCCCGTCACACCCTTGGCGGCCTCCCGATGCGCATCGTCGTCGCTGATGTTGACGGCCGCCACCTCGCCGCTGCCATCATCGCCTCCAACGGCCGCCAACAACTCGGCGCGCGCGGCACCCTCAGCCTGCGCCCTCTCGACCATCCACTGGTTCGCGTAGAGAACCGTGCCCTTGAGCGTCGCTGCCACCTTGATCTTCGCGTTGCTGGTCTTCGTCCACGTCTGGCCGTCATTGTTCCGCACGAAGCACTCCCACCCGTTGATCTTCGGGCGCGGCGAGATGCCAACCTCAGGGCACAGCAGCCAATCACATCCTCATATGTCTCCTCATCCTCATCCTCATCCCATCCTTCTCATTTCATCATCATCCTCCTCAGCATCCTCATCCTCATCATCACCCTCGGCACCTCACCGCCAGCCGCATCCCCACCGCCATCTGCATACGAATCCCCATCACCCAAATCGCCCCCATCAGACCATCATCCCTTATCACCGTCCTCCTCATCCTCCCCATCTACCTCCTCCACTCTCTCTCTCTCTCTCTCTCTCACTTTCCGCCCCTCCCTCACATTATCCCTCTAATCCCCATCCTCCTCATCGCCATCCCCATCCTCATCACCATCCTCATCGTCCTCACCATCCTCCTCATCATCACCATCCTCATCGTCCTCATCATCATCCTCATCGCCAGCCCCATCCCCATGAGATCCCCGTCGCAATCCTCAACTGCCTCCGCATCTCCGCTGACCCCCCGCAACCTTCCATTGGCCGTGCTTGCCGCACAGCTCGCGGGCCTCCTTGATCTCTCGGAGCACCGCGGCCATCTTGCTGCCGCACCAGCCGTCGCCGTGCTCCTCGTTCATCGTGTCTGCGTCGCCCTCGTTCCCGTCGCCCGCCGCTGGGGCGGGCGATGAGTCGGCCGCCGCCTCTGCCTTCGCAAGGACGGGTTGGCTGAAAACGACGAGGGCTGATTGAGGGTAGAAGGTGGGGGGCTTGAGACGGCATCATGCGGAGGATAAGGGTTGAGGGCTTGAAAAGGCGAATGGGGGGCGGCGGAGACTTGGGAAGGTTCTAAAGTGGAGGACTCGATGCCATAAGTCTGGAATAATCGTGGGGAGAGGGATGAGGAGGTTACGTTGCAGTGCGAGAGGCCTGAAGATGCCAACCCTCGCCGCCCTTGCCCGCCGCCTTGCACTTGCCCTTGCCCCTGCTCTTGCCCTTGCCCGTGCCCTCGCCGCCGACGTTCAGCCCACCGCCGTCGCCGTCGGCATGCTGGGCCTTCTTGCCCCTGCCTCTGCCTCTGCCCCTGCCCCTGCCCTTGCCCGCGTCGACGGGCGCCGCGCCCTCCTTGGCTGCATGCGGGCTTACCGCCGCGCCCTCCTTGGCTGCCTGCGGGCTGGCCGCCGCGCCCTCTGCGCCCTTGGCCGCCGCGCCCTCTGCGCCCTTGGCCGCCGCGCCCTTCTTGACCGAGGCGGCCGCCGCGCCCTCCTAGGCTGCCATCGGGCTGGCCGCCGCGCCCCAGGCGCCCTTGGCCGCCGCGCCCTCCTTGGCTGCCATCGGGCTGGCCGCCGCGCCCTCCTTGGCTGTCTGCGGGCTGGCCGCCGCGCTCTTGGCCGCCGCGCCCTCCTTGGCTGAGGCGGCCGCCGCTGGCGCCTCGGGCGCAACCTCGGGCGCCTTCTTGATGTTGGGGTCGCACCTGGCCGCCTCTGTGCACAGCTGGTCGCTCATCCATCTGTCGCCGTCGTCCCACACGTACACCGCGGCCCCAATCTTGCTGCTGACCACCGAGGCGGCGGGGCAGCTGTCTGAAACCCTGAACGCCCAACCTTTCACGAGCACGTATTGGTCACCGCCGTCGCTCTCGTCATCGGCAGACTGCATCTTGGCCAGGCGGGCGGCGATGTTCTTGCGGCACCGATTCGCCTGGCCAGGGCGAGACGAAAGCAAGCGCGCACAAGCCTCTCAACGCGAATAACACTATCCCAACGTCGGGCATGAGGACGAGGAGAGTGGGAGGAGGCATACTGACGAGGATGACAAGGAAAACGACGCCATCCAAAAGCCCCTCCGAGTCTCCAAGAGCCCCCCAGGGGCCCTAACAGGGCACCGATACCCACCGAGCCCCCATGCTGGTCCCAAGAGGGCACAGGCACCCACCGAAAAGGCCACAGCTAGTAGGACCAGGATAACCTCACCATAACCCCAACAGGACACCGATACAATTGCAACATCTGCCACCTGACTGCTTAAGGAACACCAGCAGTTGGTGGGTGGACGCATTGTCTTACATATCCGCATTATCGTCATCCTCCGTATCCCTCCTCCTCATCCTCCTCCTCCTTCTCCTGCCTCGCCCTCGCCCCCCGATGCTCTATTATCATCTTGATCGCGATCCTCGACATTTCGCCATTGCCCCCGTCATCGCACGCGTCAGTTTCCCCGTCCTCGCCAGGTAGCTACAGGTCATTATCCCCGCCGTCGTTTTTTAACCATAAGCTCTTCCCTGGGCGGCGCAACGTTTTGGCTCAAAGGATGGAGGGGGGGCGGTCACTAGGGCCACATGGGGCCCACCAAGGGGCCTCACAAAGGCATCGAACGCGACAGAGCGAGCACGCTCGCATCATTGGCCCTACACAGAGCACGAAACAAGCGTGCCACCCGCGCCCCCCCCCCCATCAACGAACACGTTTGCACATGTGTAGCCACGAAGCGTGCGAGGGGCGTGCCGACAATGCCCCATGGCGCCACGATGCGCGTGAGAGCTGTGCCGAAGTATGCGGGGGAGGCGCATGCGAATGCCGCCACTGTGGCCTTCGGTGGAGCTCCACTGGTGATGGTGACAGCGACGGTGATGATGGTGACTTTGGTGATGGGGCCGATGGTGATACTGTTGCTGATGCTGCTGCTGATGATGGTGATGATGGTATTGGTGATGTTGTTGTTGCTGAAAATACTGATGCTGATGCCGTTGATGCTGATGATGATGTATGTTCATGGTCTTGATGCTGGTGGTGATGACTCTGGTAGAAACTAACCGTCCTGCAGCATCGCTGTACGGGGAGTTCCCCAGAGGTCTGTAGGAAGAGGAATGAAGACACGGAGCGCACCCTCAGCCTCATCTTCCCCCCCTCCCCCTCCCCCCTCATCATCGTCATCCTACCGCAATGGGGCTAAGAGTTAGAAGTAGGAGTTAGACTAGGAGCCGAAGTAGGAGGAGTAGGAGGAGTAGCGATTATGAATAGAGGGCGCTGCATCCCGCACAGGATACCGCGACTTGCAGAGAAGCGGGGGGGGAACCGCAGGATGAGTCGAACTGGCCCAATGCGCGCCTGGCCAGGAAGCGCAAGGGGATCTTCGAAACGTTGGTCGAGAGATTTCGGGCGAAACGGGCTGAGACGTTCAGGCGGTGGCAGGCAGCATTAATTAGCATGGAACCAATAAGCGCCATTGCGGCGTGGAATGCGGGTGGGCGAGCTCGCCACATCGTCCGAGAAGGCGCCTGCGGGTGGGCGAGCTCGCCACATCGTCCGAGGAGGCGCCCGCGAAGCAGGAGGGGGAGGATGGGCAACTCGACGAGGGGGCAGACGAGACCGATGGGACCAATATCGCGCCACTCGCCGCCCCCCCTCGATCAACGTTTGAATGTGCGGATGAGGAGGTAAGAGAAACAACGAAGGCGATCAGAGGAAGGATGCTGACGTGAAAGAGGCTGGGGACAAGTGGGATTATACCGAAGAGAAGGCCTGAAGAGCGGGCAGTTCTGCCCGTTCTTCAGGCGGGACTGGGGGAGGGGCGGAGGGTGGTGCGGGGCGGGCGGGGAGCGCGCCTCTGCCATCTCCTCGTCGCACTTCTCGGCCAAGCGGCGGCCGTGGGTCGGCTGCGGGGCGTCCGTCAGCGGCTCGGCACCGCCTGCGGCATATATATATATATATATATATATATATACAAACATAGGTCCCAAACTCGCTTCCTGACACCGCCCGATCGGGTCCCAAAAACGCTTCTTGGACGGTCCCCCAACGCTCCGAGACGGCCCAAGACCCGCCCACGAACGGCTCACGAACGCTCTCAAAGGGTCCAAAGTGACGTCGCAACGGCCCAAGACGCCCCTCAGACACCCCAGGCGGCCCCCCACAAAAGCCCCCAAGAAGCACGCACCGTGCAGGTTCGGAAAACCTAGATTGTTGATGCATACGTTTCTGAGCCCTATGAGCCTATGAGCCCTCTGCGCCCTATGAGTCCTATGTGCCCTATGAGCCCTATGAGCCCTACGTGCCCTATGAGCCTTATAAGCCATGTGAGCCCGTTGCGCCCTATGGGCCCTAGGAGCCCTACGAGCCCCATGACCCCTACGAGCCCTATGAGCCCGACTGGCCCTGTGAGTCGTTTGAGCCCTATGAGCCCTACGCGCCTTATACGCCCCATGAACCCTCTCGGCCTCATGAGCACTAGGGGCCCGATGAGCCTTGGGCATAGCGCCCCACGAGCCATATAAGCCCTATACGCCATATGACCCCTATGGCCCCTACGAGCCCTAAGTGTCCGATACGCCCTATGAGCCCCGCGAGCCTTGTCAGCCCGATAAGCCCTATGAGCACACGCACGCACGCACACACATACCCATCATTATTGTGTATACACGCAACTACAAGGCTTGAAGCTCGCTGCCCTTCGGGCATAGGGCTCAGCGGGCTCAGGCTTCGAGGGCCCATATGGCTCAGATGCTCTTAAGGCTCGTAGGGCGTTGAGGGCTCATAGGGCTCGTAGGGCTCAGATGGCTCATACGGACAGGGCTCATATGGCTCACATGGCTCATAGGACTTGTAGGGTTTATAGGTCTCATAGGTCTCATAGTACTCATAGGGCTCATAGGACTCATACGGCTCATAGGGCTCGCATGGCTCATAGGGCACATGACTGGGGCGGGCCCCGCGTAGCGGATGACCCTACGACGTCCGACGATGTCTTTGAGACGGCCCAGGATGGTTCCAGCCCCCCCCCCCCCCCCCCCCCCCCCCCCCCCCCCCACACACACACCAACACACGGAACAAACAAGCCTCAAGCGATGCGCCTAACACAGCATGCAAGTTGCCTTTCTTCCTCGGTCCTTCTCCCACGCCGCATCCGCCTCATCATCTGTTCTTCATCGCCCTCCTCCCTCTCCTGACCCTACCCACCCATTGCCTTTCCTCCATGCACAATTCCTCTCCTCCTCCTCCTCCTCCTCCTCCTCCGCCTCATCCTCCTCCTCAAACCCCTCCACGCCGAACCTGGGGGGTCGGCGCTATCGACCTCGCTGCGCACGCTCACGAGGCTGTCATCATTGTCTGAGCTGAGGCCGCCGAGCGCGATCGCCGTCTCATTAGCATCATCACCAACGTCGTCGGCGGCGTCTTCATGGCGCTGATCCTCGCTGCAGTCGGGGGTCTGCTTCATGGCGCGCTTCAGAGCTGCGGGAATGTGATGCTGCAGCCTCGGGCGGGCACTGCATGCCCCCCCCCCCCTCCTCCTGATGTTACTCATATTCCCCCCCTTGCTCCTCGTCCTCATCCCCATATTCATCTGCACCGTCCTCCTGTTACCATGTCAGCATCCTCCCTGCGCTCTCCTCATCCTCATCTTCTTCCTCATCTCCCTTACCCCCGGCATCGTCCTCCTCGGGAGTGGGGGGGCGCGCGCGGGCGAGGGGGGGGGGGGCGAGCGAACAAATCACCTGGGCGAGGTCAGATGGAGGGAGGCGGCGAAGGCAAACGACGACGAGGACGACGACCACGACCACGACGACGACGACGATGACGACGGCGACGGCGACGACAGCGGCAGCGGGCCCTCCTCTTTCTTCTCGCGCTCCATCATTCATTCTTCGTCCATCACATGCTGATCCTCCTTCTTCCCCTCCTCCCGCCATTCCTCTCTCGCTCCGATCGCCTCGCGATGCGGCGCCACGCCGCGACCAAGTTCTGTATCTTCTTTGCCTCCGCGCACACCAACGTAGGCGTGATGCCGT
This sequence comes from Prorocentrum cordatum, assembly GCA_963575745.1. Lineage (NCBI taxonomy): Eukaryota > Dinophyceae > Prorocentrales > Prorocentraceae > Prorocentrum > Prorocentrum cordatum. The sequence goes on from CAUYUJ010003750.1 coordinate 9,949, forward strand.
CCATGTGGCCAATGACCTCGGGACTCGCACCCACCCCTCCTCCCCGTCCCCACTGCCGCCCTCGACCGGGGAATTCGGTGTGCGTTAGCCCCGCGCATTTGCACCTATTCCCCCCCCCCACCCCCCCCCCCCCCCCCCCCCCCCCCCCCCCCCCCCCCCCCGCAGCAAAAGGATCACCTCGCAGCTCATCACCATCATCAGTACCGTCATCGTCATCATCAGCATCATCATCATCATCATCATCACCAGCAGCCTCATCATCATCAGCAGCAGCAGCAACAGCATGTGCATAATCCTCATCAGCCTCATCCTCATCATCACCGCCCGCATCATCATCATCGTCATCGTCATCATCATCAGCAGCATCATCAGCAGTACCGTCGTCAGCATGCCCATCATCATCATCATCATCATACTCAGCATCATCAGCATCAACAACATCGGCATCATCATCCTCATAAGCATACTCATCACGCTTCTCAGCGCCGTCAACAGCATCACAATCCGTGTCCCCGTACTCGACATCGTTACCTTCTCACCCTTCCATATCCTAATCCGCATCGTCTTCACTTTCCTCCTCTTCCTTCTCCCCCTTCTCCTTTGCCTTCTCCCTCTTCGCCTCCTCATTTCCATCCTCTTCCTCCTCCTTCTCCTCCTCCTCCTTCTCCCCTTCCCCCTACGAGTCCTCCTCGTCCTCTTCTTCCTCCCTTCCTCCCTTCCTCCTCCTCCTCCCCCTCCTCCTCCTCCCCATCTCATCCCGATCACCTTGTGAACTGCATGTTCGTACACGTCGAGGCTGAAGCGGAGGCCCTTGTTTATGTCCTGCAACCCCCGCAGGCCCTTGTACCACTTCGCCGTCATAACATAGTCGCAGAGCCCCCCTTCGGGGGGACAAGAAGGAGGCGGGAGAGCACGGAGCGGAGGAGAAGGGCGTGGAGGGAGGGGGCGGGACAAGGAATAGGAGGGAAGAGGGAGGAGGAGGAGGAGGAGGAGGAGGAGGGATGAATACGACGACGAGGAAGACGAGGAGGATGAGGAGGAGGAGGAGGACAGGCTTGGGGTGAATGTTGTTCCCCCTATCCTGTCTTCTTGCTCCCACATGTGTTCCACGAACACAGCGTGGGAACGCCGCCCGCGCTGCGGGCGAGGGGGACCTGCCTGAGAGCAGAGGCCACTGCGGCCACCTGCGGCTCCATGGCTTTGCGTCGGCGGCGGGCAGGGCGGGGCCGAGAGCGGGCGGGCAGGGCGGAGCCGAGAGCGGGCGCTCCTGCCTCGATGGGCGGAGCCGAGAGCTCTGGAGTCGAACAGGGCAAAGCTGTTTCGTCTAGGGGAGTTGGGTGTCGGGGGTTCGGCTGCTTTTGTTGGGGTGCTGTTGTTGGGGTGTGTTTGTTCCTCCCTTCAGCCCTGCCCCCCCTCTTGGGTCAAGACTCTGGCTCCGATCCCGACTACCACGACAAGGGCGAGGACGACTCCGACGAGGACGACCACGACCACGACCACGACGAAGACGACGACGACAACTCCGACGACGACTCCGACTCGGACGATGGTTCCTATGACGACGATTCCGACGACGACGACGACCACGACGACGACGATTCTGACGACGAGGATGACGACTCCAACAACGACGACCACGACGACGACGATGATGACTCCGACGACGACTCCGACTCGGACGATGCTGCCGATGACGACGACTCCGACAACGACCACGACGATGACGACGTCGATGACGACGGCGATGACGACGAGCCCCACTCCGACTCCGACGACTGCTGCTTCTTATTCTTCTACCCTCGCTAATCCTCCTCGCCCCTTCATCCTCTCGCTTCTGCAGGCGGGGAAGTAGGAGGAGGAAGACGACGATGACACCGATAGCAACAGCAACAAACACACCGCATAGCAACGACAACAGCAAAAGCAACAGCAAACACCGATGCATAACACACGGCGACACCAGCGACAGCAATAACAACATCATCCAAGCAATGCATTGCAATGGTAATGATGCATCGCAACAGCGGGACAAAAGGCAACAAAGGCAACCACAACAGCAGCAGCAGCAACAACAGCAACAATGCATGGCAACGGTGGCACTAGTACCATCAACATGAGCAACAACCCACGTATTGAAACAACCTCGCCATCACCAACATAACATAATGCAGATTTTCTCTTGCATCGCAGCTAGTTAGCAAGAATAACAACGACAAACGCAGACACCAAAGACATCCAAAGACATCCGAAGACATCCGAAGACATGACCGATCGACCCGCACCTTCCGCACCTTCCGCACCTTACGGAAGGTGCGGAAGATCAGCCGCAGGGATAACCACCGTCACCGAGATCGGGATCTTCTTCCCTCGGTGGAGGAACACCGCCGATATTGGTGTTGGTGTCAACCTCTAGGCCTGCGACACTGCTCAAATGTTGCTCCCCCCTGGGCTGTTCGCCCCCCTCGCCGCCTTCCACTCGGGGGGCGCGGGGGGGGGGCTGAAACCCAAACGCGCGGGCCACCACCTTCCGCACCGCATGCCCACGATCGGCACGGGGCTGTCTCTGTGTTGCTTCCCCGTCTGGGCCACAACGAGCGTGATCGGCTGTGGCGAAGCCAGGACGAAGATGCAACTGGGCGAGGAAACATTGAGAATCTCTGGGGTCCGGCGGCTCTGGAGGATGCCTCGGGCGCCGCGGCCTTCTCTCAGAGCGTTCCAGAACGCTCTGACAGCTTTCTGGAAGGCTCCGAAACGGATCTTTCCTCGTCCCAGCCCCGTCCGAGGAAGGCCCCAACATCGGGAGCGGCCAAGAGGGGGGTGGCCAAGAGGGGGGAGTGCAAATCATGAACGGCGGCATGTGCGCGGCCCAGCGGGGGGGGCCAGGGGCGTAACGAAATAAGAAGAGGCGCCGTGACACCTGGCGAGACATCATGGCCCACGCCATGACATCCACACACCCCTAGTCATCACCCCCCTCTTTTCCGGCCCCGACAACAGGCGCGAGCGGCCCTGGCGGGCCCCTTCGCCGTCGTCCGCCTCGACGCCGGTCGGGTCGGGCGAAAGGGGGGGATAGCAAAGGGGGGGTTTGAGAATCAGCTCACGTAGCTGCTTGTCCCGGCGCCTCCCGGCGCCGGAGGCGGCGACGTGTCGAGGAATGGGCCCCTCGGTGAGGCCGAAACCAGCTGCATGCAGCAGATTTCGTGACCCCCCCTTTCCCTATCCCCCCCGTCCTCCTCCTCCTCTCCTCCTCCTCCTCCTCCTCCTCCTCCTCCTCTTCCTCCTCCTCCTCCTCCTCCTCCTTCCTCACCTCCCCCTCCCCCTCCCCCTCCCCCTCCCCCTTCCTCCTCCTCCTCTCCTCCTCCTCCTCCTCCTCCTCCCTCTCCTCCTCCTCCTCCTCCTCCTCCTCCTCCTCCTCCTCCTCCTCCTCCTCCTCCTCCTCTCCCTCTCGTCCGGCCCCGTCCGAGGAAGGCCCCAACCAGCGCGAGCGGCCCTGGCCGGCCCCTTCGCCGCCGTCCGCCTCGACGCCGGCCTCTGCTCTGCCCGCCCTCGGGCGCGCGCGCTGCCTGCCTCGGCGGATCCCGAGAGGCGCGCCCCGCCGTGGGCGCGCCCCCCCCCCCAGGGAGCATCGTCCAACCGAGCCCCATCTTGGAGGGAGGAGGAGGAGGAGGAGGAGGAGGAGGAGGAGGAGGAGGAGGAGGAGGAGGAGGAGGGGGAGGGGGAGGTTGGAGGCGCGCGCAAGCGGGTAGAGGGGAGAGGGAAGGCTTCTAAAAGGGAGGCTGCTTCCTAGAGGGCGCCGGCCTTACGTCTATGGATAGGCCCGCGCTGAGAAGCAGGGTGCTTCTGAGATGCCTCCCCCCCTCCCCCATACCCCTCGCTGCGCGTGGCCGAGAACGAACGTCGTCGTAGACATCAATGACAGGGCCCAGGGACAAAACACAAATGGACACAAGTCCCAGGATTGATAATATTTGTCAGTATGTTCTGGAGCTTCGTCTTCTCCTCCAACTCTCATACTTTCCCATGCCTTCCTGGGACTCGACACTGACTTGTGTCTGTGTCGATGTTTCCCTTCTGAATAACCGTGCGGAGGTCCGCGCGGATTTCTCGGATCGGCGCTGGAGCCCCCTGGCCACGCCTCTGGAGCCACTCGTGGCGTGCTGAGCGCGCCAAGGAGGGGGGTCTAGCGCCGATCCAAGGAATCCGCGCGGACCTCTGGATGTTTATGTTTATGCCGATTGTTATTTTCCGCTGATCCCCACAGGCATGGACGTGGCCCCACTGGCCGACCTGCACATCCAAAACGGGGAGACGTGCCGGTTCCTGCATGTTTCGCGGGGCACATCCCCGTCTGTGCGAGTGACCTGGCGGGGCTCAGATGCACTGGCCCAGTGGGGATGGGGATCGTTTAGACGATACTGGTCCAAAAGACCCCCGAAAGGCGCGAAGCGTCAAACGCTCTCCCTCGTCGTCGCCACCAGCGCAGACGCTGCCGCCGCCCTCGTCGTCAACGCCGTCCCCGTCACCGTCCTCGCCGACGGGGCTGTCGTCGATTAATGCTGTCGTCCATGCCGTCAGCGCCGAGGTCGCCGCCGCCGCAACGGCCAACGCCGCCGTCGTCACCGTCGCCGTCGTTGGACATGAAGCAAACGAGTCCTAGGGGAATCGGGTCCAGGACCCCAGGGCCTTCCCCCAAGACCACGCATTCGACCTGAATCTTTCTGCTGACGGTTCTGGGGCCTATGGAAGGCGCAGGGGGCCCGAAAACGGCGAAATACCTGACACCTGTTTCCCTCAGGACTTCATGACGAACATCCGCCGTCGTCAGTGCCGTCGTTTTGGAGTCCCGAAGCGGTGCGGTGACAGACCGTGCGGTGACCTCGAAATCCCCCAAGACCTCACCCGCCCGAGACGTCCTCGGAGAACGACCCGAATCACAAACCCGTGCGGTGACCCCGAATCCCCACCGACTGCACCGCACGGTGTGGCCACCACCCCGTCTGGGGGCCCCCGAATCGTCGTCGCTACTGGCGTCGCCGCCGCCACCGTCCGCACCGCCGCCGTGCCGAGCGCGCCACGCCTCGGCCGCGCCGCCGCTTCGGGGTGGCTGCAGGTGGGGCGCGGGCGTTGCGCGGACCGCCCCTGCGGCTCCCGCCCGCCGCCGCCGCCGCTGCCAGCCACGCCGCTGCCGCCGTCATCGCCAACGACGCCGCAGCCGTCGCCACCGCCGTTGCCGCCGCCGTCGCCGCCGCGGCCGCCGTTGCCGCCGCCGTCGACACGAGCGCACCCCTGCTCTGGAAACGCCGACCCCCAGATCCGATGCCGCGATCTTTGTCCATGCGGGGTCCCGAAGAAGTCTCGACCCGTGCACCAGGACCGGGCTCTCCTCCCGAGCCCTCCCTCTCGACGGTTCAGGAGCCCGGCGGGGGCCGCCATGGACCCAGACCCCCGACGTCATGATTTTTTCATGACGTCGACCCCCCGGAATCTCGACCCATCCCCCGGGACCGGTTTTTCGTCCCGAGTCGTTATTCGACGGTCCCGAGGGCCGGTAAGGGCCCCCCAAGGCCAAAAACAACGAAAAACCTCCCGTCGTGATTTTCTCCCAACTCGAGGGGGTCTGGGGAGGCCCATGCCTTCTTCAAGACTTGCGTTGGACCTCCGGGCCTGTGAGCCACGCTCGACGGCAGGAGCGCCGCCGTGCTGCCGGGAGGCCCGCCGGGCGGCCCCGCCCGCAGGCCGGGGCCCCCCTTGCGGGCCCCGCGCGCGACAGAGAGAGCGGGCGCCTCTGCGGGGCCCCCTCGCAGCTGGCGGCTGGCGGCTATAGTGCATCGCCAGAGGCTGGTTTTGTCTGGCAGATGTCCCCCCTCCTCGGGGATGGACAGACCTCCCTTTCGTAAAGCGTGGTTGAGGCCCCAACCTGGCGGGCGCAAGCCTGGAAAATAACGGCCGCGGCGCCCTCTCGAGAACCGAACACGGACAATTATTCACTAATCGACGTGTCACTGTTGGGGGTTCTGTCCGCCCCCGACCTCCGCCCAACGCGGTGGCGTGGGAGGCCATCCGGCCCCAGAAGCGGCTGCGCACAGAGGTGTCGCTGGACGGAGTGGCGCTTGCTCAGGTCCAGACTCCGCCAGCCCTACGTCTGCATGCCTTTGAATGTATGTGTCTGCACACGTTTTCGGCCTAGCTTGACGGACAAAAAAGAGTGACCCTGGGTATAGGAGTGGCCTTTGGTGCGCGACTTTTGGGGGGCCGCAGGGGGGGGGCCAAACCTGGGCGCGCAAGCAGCTGCTGCTGCTTCGCTTTCAGCCATCTGGGGACCCATCTGTGCCCGCACCAAAGGTCACTCCGGCGAAAGGTCGCTCTTACGTCTGGTCGATCGGTCGGCGGAGCGGCGCCGGGACTGGGCGGGCCCACTGGGCTGCAGCGAGCCTCAGGTCGGGCATGCCCCCCTACAGGCGGGTTTTGGGCGAGAGATGAAGGAACAGAGGCAGAACAGACGCAGCAACAACAAACACCTGCCCACAACATCGTCCCCTGCAGAGGGACACGCCCGACTCAAAGCGAGCCCCGGCCGAACCCGAGCCGTTTCTCGTCTCGGCGTCTCGGCCGTCGGGTCAGGTGGTTTGTGCTGTGCGGGCGCGGCCGCAGGAAACCCTCGCAAGAGACCCGACCCTGAAAGCCCGCGCGCGAAGTGCACCGGAGGGGAATCCTGGAGCACTTTGATCGCAGCAGCTCCTTCAACAGCCGCGGGAAGTCGCCGCGCAGCGCGCGGGGCGAAGAAGTCCAGGATACCCTGACGAAAAGCATATGGCTTCTTGATGCGCACCCCCACTGTGGGGGGGGGTGACCTGAAATCGGGGGTGAGGAGGACGGCCCTGAAGGTCGGGGATGGACAGACCTCCCGTTAGTAAAACGTGGTTTAGTGAAAACGACCTGAGGCCCACACCTGGCGGGCGCAAGCCTGGAAGATAACGGCCACGGCGCCCTCTCTAGCACCGAAAACGGACAATTCACTGACCGACGTGTCACTGTTGGGGGCTCCGTCCACCCCCGAGAAGGGCTCCTTTGGGGGCCCCTCTTGGGGCCACCCGGGGGCCTTCGGGGCATTTGCTCCCCCCCTGCAGGAGGTCACCCCCCATCGCCACCCGCCCGAGACCGCAGCGTCGGAGGTCGAGCGCAGGAAGACCGGGCATCCGACGATGCACTCCCTTCGCCGCGCGATCTCAGGGATCCCGGCCGCTTCCCTGGATGCGGCATCTTCGCCCCGCATCCGACTCTGATGGCCCCAAAGAGCCTGTTTTTTTTAAGACTCTGGCAAGTTTACTTGCATGGACGGCGGGGGGGGGGGGCTGAGCCTGAAGCAAGCCCGGGGGGGGGGCGCGGAAATCACGCAAGTCGAAAGGCACTTGCACGCTAGTACTCGCTTGAAGAGGGGCGAGGGGGAGGGGGGGGGGCGAACGCCATGCAAGTAAACATGCCTGAGTCCCCCAAAAACAGGCTCAAAGTGCCCGATCCCGGCCCCCAGGGACCGAAGTCCGGGAACGACGGC
>CAUYUJ010003750.1:25000-27500 GCA_963575745.1 Prorocentrum cordatum
TTCCCTCCGGATTCCTGGGCGCTTATACGCTTCAGGGATTTCTGAGGCGCGCAAGCGCGAACCCGGACGGGAACGGCGCGCGGTCTGCGCAAGGATTCTTCCGGATTCCATCTGGATTCGCTGGAGATTCGGTAGGATTCCTTAGGATTCCATTAGGATTCGCTGAGGATTCGGTCGGATTCCGTAGGATTCTTTTGGATTCGCTTGCATTCCTTAGGACCCCCTTCGGATTCGCTAGCATTCCTTCAGGATCCCCTTAGGATTCCCACAATATTCCTGGGCGCTTGTACACTTCAGGGATTTCTGAGGCGCGCAAGCGCGAACCTGGACGGGAACGGCGTGCGGTCTGCGCAAGGATTCCTTAGGATTCCATTAGGATTCGCTGAGAATTCGGTAGGATCCTTCCTTAGGATTCCTTAAGCTTCCTTCGGGTTCGGTAGGTTTCCTTAGGATTCCCTTCGGATGCGCTAGCCTTCCTTCAGGATTCCCTGGGGATTCCCTGAGGATTCCTAAGCGCTTATACACTTCAGAAATTCCTGAGGCGCGCAAGCGCGAACCCGGACGGGAACGGCGTGCGGTCTGCGCAAGGATTCCTTAGGATTCCATCAGGATTCGCTGAGGATTCGGTAGGATTCCTTAGGATTTCTTCGGATTCGCTAGCATCCCTTAGGATCCCATTCGGATTCGCTAGCATTCCTTCAGGATTCCCTGAGGATTCCCTGAGGATTCCTATGCGCTTATACACTTCAGAGATTCCTGAGGCGCGCAAGCGCGAACCCGGACGGGAACGGCGTGCGGTCTGCGCAAGGATTCCTTAGGATTCCACTCGGATTCGCTGAGGATTCGGTAGGATATCTTAGGATTCCTTAGGATTCGCTGAGGATTCGATCGGATTCCCTAGGATTCCTTAGGATTCGCTGGGGCTCCTTCGGATTCATTAGGATTCGCTGAGGATTCGGTAGGATTCCCTACGATTCGCTGAGGATTGGGTGGGATTCCTGGGGGTTCCTTAGGATTCCTTCGGATTCGCTAGCATTCCTTAGGATTCCCTTCGGATCCGCTCGCATTCCTTCAGGATTCCCTGAGGATTCCCTCAGGATTCCTATGCGCTTATACACTTCAGAAATTCCTGAGGCGCGCAAGCGCGAACCCGGACGGGAACGGCGTGCGGTCTGCGCAAGGATTCCTTAGGATTCCATCAGGATTCGCTGAGGATTCGGTAGGATTCCTTAGGATTCCTTCGGATTCGCTAGCATTCCTTAGGATCCCCTTCGGATTCGCTAGCATTCCTTCAGGATTCCCTGGGGATTCCCTGAGGATTCCTAGTCGCTTATACACTTCAGAGATTCCTGAGGCGCGCAAGCGCGAACCCGGACGGGAACGGCGTGCGGTCTGCGCAAGGATTCCTTAGGATTCCATTAGGATTCGCTGAGGATTCGGTAGGATATCTTAGGATTCCTTAGGATTCGCTGAGGATTCGATCGGATTCCCTAGGATTCCTTAGGATTCGCTGAGGATTCGCTGGGGTTCCTTCGGATTCGCTGAGGATTCGCTGAGGATTCGGTAGGATTCCCTAGGATTCCCTACGATTCGCTGAGGATTGGGTGGGGTTCCTGGGGGTTCCTTAGGATTCCTTCGGATTCGCTAGCATTCCTTAGGATTCCCTTCGGATCCGCTCGCATTCCTTCAGGATTCCCTGAGGATTCCCTCAGGATTCCTATGCGCTTATACACTTCAGGGATTCCTGAGCGCGCAAGCGCGAACCCGGACGGGAACGGTGTGCGGTCTGCGCAAGGATTCCTTAGGATTCCATCAGGATTCGATGAGGATTCGGTCGGATTCCTTAGGATTCCTTCGGATTCGCTAGGTTTCCTGAGGATTCCCTTCGGATTCGCTAGCATTCCTTTAGGATTCCCTCAGGATTCCCTGAGGATTCCTGAGCGCTTATACACTTCAGGGATTCCTGAGGCGCGCAAGCGCGAACCCAGACGGGAACGGCGTGCGGTCTGCGCAAGGATTCTTTAGAATTCCATTCGGATTCGCTGAGGATTCGGTAGGATCCTTTGGGATTTTTTCGGATTCGCTGGCATTCCTTAGGATTCCCTTCGGATTCGCTAGCATTCCTTCAGGATTCCTAAGCGCAGATACACTTCAGGGATTCCTGGGGCGCGCAAGCGCGAACCCGGACGGGAACGGCGTGCGGTCTGCGCACGGATTCCTTAGGATTCCATTAGGATTCGCTGAGGATTCGGTCGGATTCCTTAGGATTCCTTCGGATTCGCTAAGGATTCGCTCGGATTCCTTAGGGTTCCTTCGGATTCGCTGAGGATTCGGTCGGATTCCTTAGGATTCCTTAGGATTCGCTAGGTTTCCTTAGGATTCCCTTGGATTCGCTGGCATTTCAGGATTCCCTTAGGATTCCCTTACGATTCCTAGGCGCTTATACACTTCAGGGATTCCTGAGGCGCGCAAGCGCGAACCCGGACGGGAACGGCGTGGG
>CAUYUJ010003750.1:30000-35000 GCA_963575745.1 Prorocentrum cordatum
GTAGTAGTAGTAGTAGTAGTCGTAGTCGTAGTCGTACTAGTAGTAGTAGTAGTAGTAGTAGTAGTAGTAGTAGTAGTAGTAGTAGTAGTAGTAGTAGTAGTAGTAGTAGTAGTAGTAGTAGTAGTAGTAGTAGTAGTAGTAGTAGTAGTAGTAGTAGTAGTAGTAGTAGTAGTAGTAGTAGTAGTAGTAGTAGTAGTAGCGTAGTAGTAGTAGTAGTAGTAGTAGTAGTAGTAGTAGTAGTAGTAGTAGTAGTAGTAGTAGTAGTAGTAGTAGTAGTAGGGGAGGAGGAGGAAGACAAGGAAAAAGAGGACGAGGCGGAGGAGGAGGAGGAGACGTAGCCTGACGGGGAATCCGTCGCGCAGCGCGTCAACGGCAACTATATACGGGGGACGACTGAGGCCATCCCCCAAGTGCCTGCGAGGAGCTCACCCCAAGCGCACACCCGCAGGATCTATGCGGGGAGAGCAGCAGACACAAAAAGAGCATGCAAGAAATAGATGGCGAGCACAATGTAAAACCCGACAAACCCATTAAGAGAGGTTCAACCAGTGGACCTCAGGATCGTCGGCTCTGAAACGCCTCTGACCCGAAATAGATTCGTGCCGCTTGTGGCCAGCTGGATGCCGATTGGAGCTGCAACCCAACGTATGGGAGGCATCACGATTAGAGTACCGGGGGGGGCGTGAGAAACCGAAGAGGACGCTCTGCCTGTTGAAATCCCACCGCACGTCATACAAATGACCACCGTCCCAAAAGCCACAAACAGTTCGTGCCCTCTCGCCGCTTCAGGGGGGATGTCTCCCGAAATGGGCAGGGGACGAGCAACGCGAGCGTCAGGGTTGGCGGCGGGGCCTCCACCCGTCCCTTGGACGCCTAGACTCGATCGGCGGCTCCCTCCCAAGCGGCCTCGAAGCTATACAAGCCAGAGTGGGAGAGGCGGCAGCGGCGGCAGCCCGCGGCCCCGCCTCGTAGTCACGAGCGGCCTGCTGGGAGAAGACCGAGTGAGGTGGGGCGAAAGGAACAGACCTGGCCAGCGGCCCAGGGCCTGAGACTCTTGCGCGCGCCATCCTAGGGGGAGGGAGAGGAGAGCGGGGTCGCGCCCTGGCAGCCGCCGGACGCGCATGCACATGCCCGAGAACATGCGATGGGCAAGGCGCGCTTCCTGACGGCTCAGAAACAAAATTAGGGGCACCAATCCCGCCCTTCCTCGACGCCGACGGCAACGTTGCCTCCACGCTATTCGACCCCTGACGAGGACTCGAGGGGGCAGGGGCGGCTGAATCCTCTCCAGTACGCTGCGACGACATCCGCGACTCACGACAGACTGGCTCCGAGAATTCAGCCTGCATCTGGGCTCTGACCCTCCAAGAGTCACTGACGGGAGAGGGCGACCGAACCCTGGGCGAGCCAACTGACAAAACCTCCGCGGAGGGGCGGGGCGCCACCTCAGACACATCCTGGGAGGCATCGGGGTCAGGGCCCATAAGAGTCCCAAATCCTCTTTCGCAAGGACATCTTCGCCTGGCAAATCCGACGCAGGAATGTCTTCCGCTGCCTATAAGTCCCGGCATATTTAGCACGCATCGGACACCGCCAGCCTTTGCCAGACGGGAGGAAAGTATGAAACCTATTAGCGTCAACGGAATCCTTCGCTTTCGCTTCGGCTCTAATGTGCCCGCGCTCTAGGAAACGGGCTTCACCTGGGACCACCGTGGCATCCAACAAACTTAGTGTGGGTCTTGGCGAGCCAAATCAAACCTTTCCTAACAGCACGGAAAAAGAAACTTGACGCGATCAGCTGCCTCACTGGTCACAACGCGCATGTCTCGACCCTGGCAGGCCGCGAAGTCAGCCCACCCATTCCCCCTTGCTTCATATCCCTGGCCTTTCTGGTGCCCGGGAACGTGAGCGATTTGAAGAGAATCAGAAAGGCCTCACAAGTCTCCAACGCGCCGCCATATCTCGCGCCAAAGGTCTGCATCCGGACGTCTCGCACTGCGGCCCGAGGCTGGCCCGCGTGCAAGACCCCGAGGCAAGTCAAGGTAATCTCTCAAGATCATGAGCGGCAAAAGAGCAACGCGTAACATCTGAACCGCTGCATGCAACTCTGCTCGAGGCGATGTCTGGATCAGACCAGGCAAATGCCCGCGTGCGACGATATCCACCATGTTATGCCTTATCTGAGCAAAACCCCATCCAGCACGAGGAGCTTCGGGCCAATGCGAGTACTTCTGGCAAGCTCCGCCCGAAGATCCATCCCCAGACAACGCACTTGCACCTCCGTGCTGAACACTCCAAACTTCACTATTATCACGCGGCGGTGGGGAAGGCATCGCATCCTCGGCGAGCGAGCCTCGAGCCCAGAACCAAGAGGTAGAAGACGCGTCGGGGAGACAGCCTTGCCCCTCAGCATTGCCAAATACTTGTTTGCGTCCATCTTCAGTAGGTTCGCAAACCCATCGAATATGGAAGAAGTCAGCATGCGACGAAGAACAGCTCGGGCACTCATCAGTGTCAAATTAGCCATGCTTTGCCCGTCGTGATGGTGGGCATAGCCCTCCTGCCAACTGCTCTTAGCCTCGTCGCTTGTTGCTTCGTTAGAGCGCAATGTTTATCAGGATCGTCTCCCCCCAGCGCCCTACCCAGCACGCTCGCAACAGGTGCCAACCAGTGTCTCCATGGAGACTTCGGATCCAAATCTGCGCCGTGATCTCGGCCAGGTCGTCGAGACCTATCCAGCCAAAGCAGCCTCTCAGCAGCTTCCCGGGCCAAAACGGGCGCGGCCAAGGGCGCCCGCGTCCGAAGGCCAAGCACGTCGCCACGATCAGTTCGCCATTCAAAAGCGCGCCGGGACACCCAGCCCAGGTCCCGAATCGCAAGCAGCATGGCCCCGCAGGGCCCTGAAACATGCCCCCAGGGTTTAGCGGCGCGGCTGATCATCCCAATCTGCCCAGCCCCAGCCAGTTGGAGCACATCATGGAGAGAACCACCCCAGCAGAGCAGGGCCCACTGGAATATGGGGGCTGACCAAGCAGCGATTGGAGGATCTTGAGTGCCAGAGCCTTGGAGCCACGTGGATAACCGAGCCGGGCCCTGCTTCCCTGGTTCGTGCCAAGCGCCCCTAAGGGCACGTCGCATAGCGTGAACTAACAACGGGGGTGCCCAATGAACGCCAAATCCATGCGTCAACGCTGCTGGTATAAACTGCTTTACAAACTTACACGAGAGAGGGCCAGCCTTTCGCGTGCGCCGATATCGAGCTTGACGGACTTTCACCTTCCCGATCCTAGCCCGCGTGCGTGTGCAACGAATAAGCCTCCCCGACGCCACCTCCGCTCCGAGAACCTCGAGCGCGTTCGGCGACCCGATAGCCTAGAACTCCAATCCGACGACAGACCTGCCTGGCGAACCGCATATAAGAACATGTGACCGTAGTTTTCCGCTTAGCCGCCCGAAGATCAATTCCTTCTAGTGTGATAGCTTGCTCGGGCAACACATCGCACAAGTGCTCAAAAATGGGCCTACCCGTGGTAGTGACCTGGACCGTGATGTCATCAGCACAAGTGCAACGACTGATCTACATGGGGGTTGAGTCACTGGGGGTGAGGAGGGCAACTTGCATGATGAACGAGGCCATGCTGCAACCGGGTAGGATGCCCCTGGCCGCCCAGACTGGATCGTAGTAGGCCCCCATCCCATCCTGGCCTTCGACTAGCTGCGTGCATCTGCAAGGCAAGGCGCAACAAACTGAAGAAATCATCGCGAATGCCAGCGGCGACAATCAACTTCCACTCGATCCTGTCGATGGCCTTTTCCACGTCAACTACGGCGTGGAGAACTGCAACGTCATCTGGCGCTGCAGAGGACCTGCGCTGACCCTTACTTTGCAACAGAACGCGAGCAACCACATCCGTCGCGCACTTGCCTGAGCCTAATGCTATGTAATGCCCACTGCCGAACGTGTCCGATGCGAGCTTTGGCCCAGACGCAGTAGAGCGACGCGAGCAGCGCGATGGGCCTGCGCCCCCCTGTCGGCTTCCCGGGGAGAACGGTGTGCACAGACTTCATGGGGCTGGGCCACAGAGCCCACTGCTCACATAGATAGAAGACGTAGCCTAGCATGGACAGCGCGGAGTGACTTAGTAGAGCTCAATGCCGAGACCTGAAGGCATCAGCTCCAACCGCGGTCCTAGCTGGGGAACTCTTGGAGGCCTGTCGGAGCGCCGCGATCCCATTAGGAGGCATCCGTGGTCCAGAATCCCGAAGACGCCCGGGTTCACCACGAAGCACGTCCAGACTAGAGGGTTCGTCGGCCCCGTCCCACATGTCGGCCAAGAAACCTCTCTGAACTCCTCCGACGCCGGAGGCGTGACTGGACGGGCCGAGGGAGGTGCGCGCCCGCGACAGTCTCCAACTTTTCGGCTTCGACCACATATGGACAGGCCGAGATCGATGCCTAGGACAGTCCCGCAGCCACTTAACGAAACCCTGCCTTCGCTTCTTACCACACTCCCGCTCATCCTTGCGCGCGAGGCGGGCCAGTGCGGGCGCCGAACTCCGCGGCAAACACGCATGATCGTCGCCAGGCTGGCTGAAGACGCCGATCATGTAAGAAGACGTTTCCAATTCAAGCAAGGTCGGTAGGCAGCCAACAAGACGCCTCATGCGTCCTCCCCCAGTCATCCAATCTGCCAAACTGCACAATGCCTACCTTGAAGCGCGCGTCCAAACTTCGTCGCCGCATGCGCCGCGCCCTCGATGCGATGCTGCGTCAGGCGCGAAGCCCTAGACGTAGAGGTACCTGCTGGATTCTTGTGCCAAAGCTCCTCCAGCGGTCGCATGGCGATTTTGAATAGAATCCCGGCGGCCGACGCGCGCTCCTGGGTCATCGAGTTGACATGGCGGAGCGAGTTCACGTTCAGCCCCGAGGTGCAGATGGCGGCAGAAGCCATCTAAACGCTCCTGCCTAGAACCTTCAGCACCCGACCCAGTCGAGAACT
>CAUYUJ010003750.1:40000-76112 GCA_963575745.1 Prorocentrum cordatum
CTCACACATCCACGCGTACATTTGGACGCCCGAAATGGGCACGGACAAATGGGTAATGTGCCCAACAACAAATGTCGCCCCAAACAAACAGCGGCCGCTGTTGGACAGGCGGCCTTCTGTCTCGAATGCACACTTGCCGCGGCGGCGCGGACAGCGAATCCGGGTCAAAATGAGCAGGAACTGCTGTTGGGCATTGTGTCAATGTTTTCCGCGCCCATTTCGGGCGCCCAGACAGACGCACACAGGCGCGCGCAGACTCGCGCATACACACGCACGCGCGCGCACGTCTTGGCGAACGCTGGGGAGTGCCCGGGCGCCCCGGACCTCCCGCGCGCGGTCCAGGTTCCTGCCCGAGGGGCCCCCGGATCCTGTCCTCTGTTGTGTGTCTATGAGTTCTACGCACGGACGCACGCGCGCTGTGGTCGGGGGCCGCGAGGCGCTGTCAGCCCCTGCGCGCTCGCGAACTTCGTGGTCTGCGCGCCCTGTCGTTTCCGTCCTACGTGGGAACGCGCTTGGGGAACGGTTCAAGTTAGGAGGCGAAGACAGGTATAACGCATGGCCTCCCGCCATCGCGGGCGCCTGCCCCCCCCCCCGGGGGATATGAACTTTGCAGCCGCAGAGGGGGGCCAGGCGTTCCCGACGACGAAAGCATCTATTTCATTCCGTTCTTCGGTCCCACACAAGGCCTTGTCGACGTGCAGCAACGCCACCTCCTCCCCCATGGTTCTCATAGCCCTCTCCTGATTCTGCTCCTCGGTCAGAAGGACGCCGTCCTCGTCGTCGTCACGCCCGCGAAGACGGCCACGAACGCGTCCCTGAGCTTGTCGGGCTCCGGCGGGAAGCCGTGGCCACCGGGAGCGCGGGAGAAGATGGTAGTCAGACCTGCGGCATTCACAACAGCATTTGGTCGGGTCCTTCGCCAGGCGAATTTCATTCCGTTCTTCGGCCTCTCGCAAGGGGGGACAACTTTGAAGGGGCCCTGGGACACACAAGTAACAGGATCCCCCATATCTTTCACATATTTTCGGAGTTTTCGTCTTCTGCCCCACTTCCCATATTTCCCCATATTTCCCTGGGGATCGACGATTAATTGTGTCTGTGTGCTTTGTCCCCTCCTGAAACATCGAGCTCGAATCGGCGATGCATCGCCGACGGACTAGCGATGGTCCCCCGGATGGCGCGCCCGCGAGGTCCCAGGCGGGGCGGGCCGCGGCCCCCCGGAAGCGATGAATGGGCGAATGGGGGTCGGTGCGCCCCCCTTAAGATACACGCCGGTCGGAAGAAGTCGGCAGAAACATGGAGGGGACAGGAGAAAGGGGGTGGGACAGGAGAGAGGAGGGGGGTTGGGGGGGGCCGGGATCATCACCATCTCCATCTCCATCACCATCACCATCGTCATATCACCATCACAATCACCATGACCATGACCATGACCATGACCATGACCATGACCATGACCATGACCATGACCATGACCATGACCATGACCATGACCATCATCATCATCATCATCATCATCATCATCATCATCATCATCATCATCATCTGGAGCGCCCCAGATCGGCGGCACTGGCCGGAGGCCACTACAATACACGTCGGTCGGAAAAAGTCGGCAGAAACAGGAAGTACGAATCGGGGGCGCGCAAACATGGATTAGCGATCCATGGCTTTGGCGCGCGGTCACCAAATCCATGGATTGGGGGAGGTGCCCTCCCCCAAATGCGGCCGGTGCCACCTCACTCGGCGACGGAAATCCGCGATTTCCAATGGCAACGGGACCCGTCGCTAATCCACGCCCCCTTAATCCATGTTTGCGATCGCCTGTACGAACTCGGATGAAGTAGATCGGGTTCGGGCCCTACCAGAGAACACCAAGACACAGCAACAAAACATCGATTCTTGAAGGGGGAGGCGCTTGAAGCAGATTGGGATCTGGGAGTATCCCCACCTAGCGCTGCCCCCCCAGTGTTGTCGACGACGGCCGCTGGAGGAGGTATTTTTGGTTGGGCCCAGGCCCGTCGGGCCCCCATGGGCGATGACTGGGAGATTGGGGGTCGGTTCGTATCCTCTTAGAAGCCTATCCCCACGTGTCGCTGCCCCCCCAATGCTGTCGACGACGGCCGCTGGGCGAGGTATTTTTGGTTGGGCCCAGGCTTGCGCGGGCTCTGTGGCGCCATGGCAGACAGAGCCTGCCTCAATGGAGGGACTGGTCTCCCCCCAGCGGACCCTGGGATCTCTGCTGGCAAGGTGCTAGGAAGGAGTTCTTCTGGGACTACAACGCAGCCGACGCCCGGCTCTTCTGCACACCGCCCTGTTGCGTGTCAGCGATCTTGAGCCTCAATGTTCGAAACATCGGGCTGCCCAAATTTCTGTCGATGCGTAGGCCCTGGAAATCTGGGCCACTCCCCTCGAACCGGCTTTTCGCCCTGACTTGTTTTTTGACGGATCCGAAGCTGGGCGAAGGCCCCTGGAGTCCGAAAGCTGCCAGAATCCCGCCGCTCCATTTTCTTTCGAGCGTCGGATCTCTGGGCTCGAGCTTCAGGCTAGCCTCGAATCTCGGCATACGTGTTTGTCCTCGAAGAACCACCACGCGGCCCCAAGGGGCCCCCAGGAGGCCCCCAGAGGCGCCCCAGAGGCCCCAAGAGGCCTTCAAGAGGCCCCCGAAGTGCTTCCAGGGGGCCCCCAAGAGGCCTCCCGAGAGGTCTTCCACGAGATACCAGCGAACATCCACCAGGCTTAAAAACCCGCAGCAAAGGCACGGTGGCAGGACTTGCCATGGGCAGCCGGATTCCTCGAAGACCCACCGCGCGGCCTCTGGGCGGCGCCTCCGCCCGCAGCAGACGCTCCTCTTCGGGCGCAAGCGCCCGCAAGCAAGCGTGCACCGTGGCCGCTGCCCCGCGCCAAGATGCTACAGCCAGAGCGCTGCATCGAGGACGGGTGCCTTGGAGACCGAAGCTGGGTTTTTTTTCGGGCGGCGGGCGACAAGCAAAAACGGAGAAGGGCGGGCCGCAGAGGCTGAAGGGGCCCCAGGACACGCACATAAATGCACACAAATAAAAGGTGCCCCCAACATTCTCCCATATCTTCTGGGATTTCGTCCTCCCCCCCACTCCCCATATCCTCCCATGTTTTCTGGGGAATCGACGATTCATTGTGCCTGTGTGTTTTTGTTCCCCTCCCGGGAGGCAGGGGGCGCGAGGACACCCCGGACGAAGGCGCGCGCCCTCGCTGGGCGCGCTGGCTGCCTAGCGCTCCGCCGTCGGGCGGCCGCCCCGCGACACCGCCGCCGGCCCCCGGCTCCCGAGGCGGCTCCGGCGGCGCAGCCGGCGGCACGTTCCGGTGCGCCTGTCTGAGAGGATCGGTGGAGGAGGGGCCCCGAGGACACACGAACACACACACACACACGAACACACACACACACACAAACAACAGGACTCCCCCTATTTTCTCGTCTGTTCTGGTTTTTGTTCGCCTTCCCCCCCCCCTTCCCACACCTTCCCACATTTTCCTGGGAGTGGCCGTTAAACTTGTGTCTATGTGTCTCTGTCCCCTCCTGAGTGGAGGAGGGCCGGAGGACGATGGAGGATGGGGGAGGGAGGCGCGGAGCTGTCGACGACGACGACGGCGGCGGCGGCGGCGGCGGCGGCGTTGAGCTCCTCCGACGGTCACCCTCGGAGAGGCCACGGCGTGCGGGGAGCCGTCGAGCGGCAGCATCCCGACGCCCACGCGGACCTGGCGGCGGCCGCGCCCTGCGCCTCCCTCCTGCAGCTCGAACCGTTGATGAGCACGTGGTGTGCAAGGATTCCTCCTCATTCTCCTCCTCCTCCTCCTCCTCCTCCTCCTCCTCCTCCTCCTCCTCCTCCTCCTCCCCCTCCTCCCCCTGCTCCTCCTCCTCCTCCTCCTCCTCCTCCTCCTCCTCCTCCTCCTCCTCCTCCTCCTCCTCCTCCTCCCCCTCCTCCCTCTCCTCCCCCTCCTCCCCCTGCTCCTCCTCATTCATGCGGGCGCCCAGGACGCACCAAGACAGGGGTAGTGAGTGACCCTTGGTGCGGGGAGGCCGAAGAGACGGCAAGCACGCCCATGACCGAGGGATGCAAGGTCTCACATCTTGCCATCGCTCGGACGTCCATTCCCTATGTTTTTTTCGGTTTCGTGCATGGTTTTTTCGCCAAATGATCAAGGATGCTCCTCGATGGTCCTCGCCGAAGGAAAAATGCACACGTCCGAGCGATGCCAAGACATGCTACGAAGGCGCATCCAAGAGGCTTGGTTGACTGCACCTCCTCCCCCCCCAAGAGCGACATGGCTACCCCTGTCGGCCGCAGCCGCACCAGTCCATCAGCGGATCGACGACAGAACTGACTTGCTCAAAACTTGCTTTGTCCGAAGAAACCTCTGGAGCATGCGAAGATGCTTCGTAGATGCGTGGATGCTCAGCAGATCTGCGGAGCATCCGACGTAGTTCTCGTAGACTCGACGAATAAATAATTTTGTAGATCCTCGTAGATCCAGTCACGGATTCACGGTGGCGGACAAGGCCGAAAGCCATTGCATACGTGGCCTGTTTGGGCCGTCTTGGAAACCCCTCTGGAAGCCACCCAGAAACGCCACTGAACAACTCGAAAGCCTTCTTTGGGGTCGGCGGCAGAGGCGGCAGCCTTTAAACAAATAATCTTGTAGATCCTCGTAGATCCTCGTAGATTCGCATGTCTCGTAGATCCTCGTAGGCTCGCAGTCGGCCCCCTGCTCGAGCTGGGGGCCCGGTGCTCCCGAGCGGCGGCCGGCGCTCCGTGGCCCTTCCTCCGCCTGGGTCCCCGCGGCGCTGCTCTGGTTCCGGGCAGCGAGGCCGCACGCGCGCCGTGGAGACCTTCCTGGACCCACGCGCTCAGTCCAAGCCGGTCTTCCTGTTCAGCCAGTCTCGGAGGACCAGGCTATCTTTTCCCGCGCTTCCACGCAGCCGAGGCAACAGAGCGAAGCGCACGTGCCCGCGGCAACTATTGCACCAAATTAGGAGGAGGAGGAGGAGGAGGAGGAGGAGGAGGAGGAGGAGGAGGAGGAAGAAGAGGACAGACGCCAACATATCAGCTCTATGCAAGCTCCCGGGGCCATGTGCCAACGCGGGCAAGGACCTTCACCCCGAGCGCGGCCAGCCGCACGGCAGCCGGCGGCCCCGACGACGGCCGCAGGGAAGCGGCCCGCGCCGCGCAGATGGCGTCGGGGGAGGCCCTCGTGGCCACCACCGGATTCGCCTCGAAATTCTGGTCAGAACGCACCGCGGGAGAGGTCTGGGGAGTGGCAGAATCAGTTTTTTTTTGATTCCCCGATCCATCGTCGGCCCCCCCTCCCCTCTTTCCCGATCCGCCGTCGCCCCCACCCCCCCCCTTCCCCGATCCGTCGTTGGGGACCCCCCCCCCCCCCTTCCCCGATCCGTCGTCGCCCCCCCCCCCACCTTCCCCGATCCGTCGTCGGGGACCCCCCCCCCCTTCCCCGATCCGTCGTCGGGGACCCCCCCCTCCCCCGCCTTTCAAGGGGGGGGGTCCGCCCCCCCCCTCCCCTCTTTGGCCGCCCCCCCCCCCCCCCTTTTCCCCCTTTCGCCACGCCGCCCCTGACTCCGGAACCCGACCACCGCCACCCCCACCCCTAATCCTCACCCTAACCCAAACCCCCTAATCCTAACCCCAACCACTAACCCCAGCCCCAAGGAGTACTCACTACTCATTACTCACTACCCCCTATGGACTACTCGCTATTCGCTACTCACTTCTCACTACCCCCTACTCACTACTCACGACTCACTACTCACTATCCACTACTCACTACCCACCACCCACTACTCGCTACTCACTACTCCCTACTCACTACTCCCTCCTCCCTACTAACTACTTACTACTCACTCCTCACTACCCACTACTCATTACTCACTACTCATTAAGCATTACTCACTGCTCCCTACTCACTGCTCACTAATCACTACTCACTACCCACTACCGACCAGCCACTACTCACGACTCATTGCCACACAAATCACTACTCAATACCCACTACTCGCTACTCCCTACACAATACTGACTATACAGTACTCAGTACTCACTACTCGCTAACCGCATACTCGCTACTCAATACTCACTCCCCGCTACTCACTACTCACTACGCACTACTCATTACTCCCTACTCAATAGGCACTGCATAGTCTCTAGTCACTAGACACAACTCACAATCACTAGTCACTACTCACTATTCGCAACCCACTTCTTACTACTCAGAGCTCACTACTCCCTACTCCCTACTCCCAACTCACTACTCACTAGTCGCTACTCCCTACTCGTTACTCACTAATCACTACCCACTACTTGCTACTGACTACTCTCTACTCACTACGCCCTACTCGCTCTTCACTACTCACTACTCGCTTCTGCCTACTCGCTACTCACTACTCACTACCCACTGCCACTACCCACTACTCTCTATTCATCACTACTCACTAATCACTACTCGCTACGCTCTACGTACTACTCAGTACTCAGTACTCACTACTCACTACTCATTACTCACTACTCGCTACTCACTACTCACTACTCACTACTCACTACTCACAACGCACTACGCCCTACCCACTACTCACTAGTCACTAATCGCTACTCGCCACCCACTACTCACGAACCACTACTACCTACCCACTACTCATTACTCCCTACTCCGTACTCGCTACTCGCTACCCCCTACTCACTACTCGCCACTCACTACTCACTTATCAATACACACTACTCGCTACTCGCTACTCACTACTCACTACTCACTACGCACTACGCCCTACCCACTACTCACTACCCACCAATCGTTACTCGCCACCCACTACTCACGACCCACTACTACCTACCCACTACTCATTACTCCCTACTCCCTACTCAGTACTCACTACTCGCTACTCGCTACTCACTACTCACTACTCACTACTCGCCACTCACTACTCACTTATCAATACACACTACTCACTATTCACTACTCTCCATTCCCTACTCCCTACTCCCTACTCGCCACTCACTACCCACTACTCACTACCCAATACTCACTACTCAGTACGCACTAACTCACTACTCACTACTCACCACTCCCTACTCCCAACTCCGTACTCCCTACACAACTTCTCTGGCGCAGAAAGGAGGAGCGAGAGAGGCGCCCCCCTCCCCAGCTCCCTTTCCGGCGCAAAGAGGGGGAGGGGGGGGGGGTCCAAACCCCGCCCCCCCCCTTTCCAGCGCCAAGGGGGGGAGGGGGGGGGGGGTCCGGACCCCCCCGAGGGGGGGGAGGGTTTGGAACCCCCCTCCCCCCCTCTGAAGGGGGGGAGGGCGGGGGGGGGGTTCAGCACCCCCCCCCCTTCAGTGTATTCAGGGAGATCCACTGGCGCACTTTCTAAATCTTGCATATTGAGCTCGGTCCTTTCCACGCTGCTCCCTGGACTTGCGCAAGTTTTCGTTTGACGTCTGCGGATCAGAGGATTGCTACTTAACATGGTTGGTGGTTTTCGTTGTCATCTGACCACATCACACCGAGGACTCAGTAATCAAGCATGGCCGCGAGGATATTGTATTATGTTGTTCGTTCCCCATCTCGTAAGGATTGGGTAATTATCATTTTTCCGACCGCGCCGACTCCTCACACACACACACACTTCCCCCCTCCTCTTTGCCTCATGATGATGACGATGACGATGACGATGATGATGCTGCTGTTGCTGATGATGGTGACGATGACCATGATGATGCTGATGCAACGGATGATGATGCTGACGCTGACGCTGATGATGATGACGCTGATGCTGATGCTGATGACCATGGTGATGATGCTGCTGATGATGATGGTGATAGTGATGGTGATGCTGATGATGTTGATGCTGATGATGCTGATGCTGCTGCTGATGCTGCTGCTGATGATGATGGTTAGGAGGGTGAGGATGATGACGGCGCATATTGTTTTGAGGATTGTCTCGGGCGAAGCGCTGGTTTCAGCACCCCCAAAACGGGGTATCTCACTCATCCGTTCGTGTACAGATTGCGGGGGTGTCTCGATCGATTTGCCCATGCCCAACACCATCCGCTTTCGGGGCAGACGTTGAGGATGTTTCGGGCGAGGCGCTGGTTTTCGCACACCCAAGGCGGGCGCCAAGGGGTATATCACTCCTTGTTCGCGCCCAGATGTTGGAGATGCCTCAAACAATTTGCCAGTTTGCGTGCTCCACATCCTCCGCGTTCGGAGCAGATGTTGAGGATGTCTCGGGCGAGGCGCTGGCTTTTGCATACCAGGGGGGGCCCAGATTGCGGGGATGTCTCGAGCGGTTTGCCTGTGTTGGTGGCCAGACTCGTCTGCGTCCAGTGCAGACGTTGAGGATGTCTCGGGCGAGGCGCTTGTGTCAGCACCCCCAGGGGCCCAGCTTGCGAGGATATCTCGGGCGGTTTACCTGTTGTTGGTGGCCAGACTCGTCTGCGTTCAGAGCAGCGTAATAGGATGTCTCGAGCGAGGTGCTGGTGCACTCTCAAAGGGGAGACGCTAGGGTGTTCTCACGGGCCCGTTCGCGCGAATATTGTGGGGTTGTCTCCAGCGGATTGCGCGCTTGGGTGCCCAGCATGCTCTGCATTCGGAGCAAATGGTGAAGATGCCTCGAACGAGGCACTGGTTTCGTCCGGGTATATTTCACTTACCCGTTCGCGGCCAGCTCGCGGTTTGCCTGTTTGGTGGCCCAGGCCTCTCTTTTTTGAGAGCCTCGTGGTCGCCGCGATGAAGCAGTCGTATCATGCATGTGGGCACTCCAGGGAGGAGCCGCTAGGCAGGGGGGCACTTGCCAAGGAGGAGGAGGGAGGAGGAAGGACGGAGGAGGAGGAAGAGGAGGAGGAGGAGGAGGAGGAGGAGGAGGAGGAGGAGAGGAGGGAGGAGGAGGAGGAGGAGGAGGAGGAGTAGGACGCAGGTGGGGGGGGGAGGGTGGCCGCCAGGGAGGAGGAGGAGGAGGAGGAGGAGGAAGAGGAGGAGAAACAGGAGGAGGAGGAGGAGGAGAGGGAAGGACGGCTTAGGACGAAGGAGGACGCACGAGGAGAAGGAAGGAGCTGTCTCTTTGCCGCCTTCTCTCCTCTGCCCTCACGCCTGCTCCCTCTCAAGTTACTCATACTCAGAGTCGCTCGCACTCATACTCAGGCCACTCGGGCTCAGACACACCTGTACACATGCACTAAACATAGACTCCATCACACTAGGACTCACTCACACTCACTCAGACTCGCTCGCACTCAAGCTCACCCGCACTCAGACTCTCATACTCAGCTCACTCATGCCCAGAGTCTCGCGCAATTACCCGGACGCTCGCAGCGGAAAATGTCAGGACACTAGATGCACGTATGGGGATCTCCGCGTCGAGGAATTGCAGACAAACCTTCCGCTCAAGTCTGGCAACAGACGGCCCCCCAACGCACCCCTGACCGAGCGCAGTGAAGCCCGACGTTTGACGACGCGACGCCTTCAGTGCGTGGCCCCAGGAAGTTCCGATCCCTTCCTCGGGTTCAGTTCCTCGCCCCGCATCTGTTTTGGATAGACCTGGGGCCCGATAGTCGGGAGCGGCAAAAAGGGGGGTGTCCAAGAGGGGGGGGTGCAAATCATGACCGGCGGCATGTGCGTGGCCCAGCGGGGGGGCCAGGGACGTAATGAAATAAGAAGAGGCGCCATGAAATCTGCGGACAAAATCATGGCCCGCGCCATGAAATCCACCCCCCCCCTAGTCATCACCCCCCTCTTTTCCGCCCCCGAGATAGGGGGCCCCAAGGGCCAAAATTGCGGAAACCCACCGGGATCGAAAACCAACATCGTCGGAGATGTGGCTCCCCGGGGGTTTCCCGGCCACGACTCGGGCCACCCCCGGAAGGCCCTCCTGGAGGCGCGGACGCTGAAATGCATCCCGAGGCTACTCCAGGTGTCGTAATAAAGGGAGGGGGGTTTCATTTCGGGGGGGGGGTCTCTTCCAGGCTATCTTGGAGGGCCTGGGGAGGTCTGGGGACGGAGTTTTGGAGGGTTCTCCCACGGGGGAGGTCTGAAATGGCTTGTCTTGGAGGGTCCAGACCCCCTCCCTTGTATTACGAAATGGGGAGTAGACAACTCAAGAAACCCAGGCATGGTGAAAGCACGAAAACAAACACATCAGCATGGTGACAGCTCGCGCTCGCGCCGTTCGCACCACGAGCCGAGCGAGAAGAGATCGCGATGCAGATCCGCAGCCCCATCCGAAAGGGGTGAAGAACAAAGCTGCACGTGTAATTGGGGCGGCGCGATCTACACATATCCACTGCTCAACCCGGCAGCGGTGTCTACGTGACACCCTCCTGGCTTGGCCAGAACGGCGTACACTCCACTGCTGGGTTCAGCATGGGCATGGCCAGGAAGCAGTGGATCTGCATAGATCTCGTCGTCCTAACATGGGGACTCAAACTGATGCCAGAATTGGCGGCGCGCACAAGGGGGTAGGGGGAGGGGGGAAGGCTTCTTAGAAGGCAGCTGCTTCTTAGAAGGCGCCGGCCTGCCATCTACAAAGAAGGCCCGCGCCTTCTAAGAAGCAGGGGTGCTTCTAAGAAGCCTTCCCCCCTTCCCCTACCCCCTTCTGCGCGTGGCCAGCAGAAGTGGCATACCACCGTCCACGAGGTCAAACCCTCAGGGGAAAAAAACGAATGCGGTCGGAGCTTGGCCGTCTACAGCCGGGCCAGCGCTGCCCGCCGCCCGCCACGCAGGGGGCAGCGGGCCTCCGGCGGCTCCCGTGGGGCGTGGCTTGCAGAGGCTACGGCTTGCAACCCCGCACCCTGGGGGCCGGCCAGGACTTCGACAGAGTTCTCCGCCGCGCCCCGAGGGGGCCCAGCGAGGGCAGCGTTTTGCCCCCCGAGCCCAAGCGACGCAGATCGCAGAACACCCCCCCGCGTAACTCACTACGGCCACCACCATCGTGGTAGTCGCCGATGATCCAAGCCCGACCACCACCACTTCCTGTCGTCGCCGCCGCGGCCGGCGCCGACTCCGCCGCCGTCGACGGCATCGCAGAAGGCGCCGACGACGACGGCGGTGACGATGCCGCCGGCGCCGACGGCGACCTTGCCGACGGCGCCAACGCCGGTGACCGTGTCGTCGGCGTCGATGGCGGCATCGGCGTCGGCGTCGTCGACGTCGATTGCTGTACGTGGATCGAGTATGCATGTCGCGTTTCTGCTGCCTTCTTGGCTCTCCTGGGGCGCTTCCATGGCGATGGCTGGATCACATCGCTTGCGAGACTGGCTGCCTCGCCCTATCACATCAAGCGCCCCGCGACCCTCGGAGGCGCCGCTGCGCCCTATAGGCGCCGCTGCACCCCGGGAAAGGCGTTGGTGGGCGGGGAATAAGCTGGGGAGATGCAACTGTTGCGCGCCGCGCGAGGCCTCCAGGATCTTCCTCGTCTCGCCTTCGCTCGGAAGTCCATCCCAATGCGCTTGTGGATCTCGCATGTCTATTTGGCGCACATAGAAGGAGACAGGACGCCAGAAACAGAAACTCCGGGAAATCCGCGCGGAGCACCAACAAGTTGATGTTGCCCCATATCCTAAGATGGGGTTCTTGTTATTAATTGGACGCCTCCTCCTCCTCCTCCTTCCTCCTCCTCTTTTCTCCTCCCCTCCTGTCGGACATACTCAGACTTGCTCATACACAGACTTACTCATACTCAGACTTACTCATACTCAGACCTACTCATACTCAGACTTACTCACACTCAGACATACTCATATACAGACTTACTCATACACAGACTTACTCATACACAGTATTAGTCATACCCAGACGTACACATACACAGACTTACTCATACACAGACTTACTCATACTCAGCACCCCTAAGGGGAGCCGCCAGGGGTGGTTGCACGGGCTCGTTCGCGGCCATTTTGTGGGGATGTCTCAGGCGGTTTGCCTGTTTCTGTGCCCAACATCCTTCGCTTTCGGAGCAGATTTGGAGGATGTCTCGAGCGAGGCGCTCATTTCAGCACCCCTAAGGGGAGCCGCCAGGGGTGGTTGCACGGGCTCGTTCGCGGCCATTTTGTGGGGATGTCTCAGGCGGTTTGCCTGTTTCTGTGCCCAACATCCTTCGCTTTCGGAGCAGATTTGGAGGATGTCTCGAGCGAGGCGCTCATTTCAGCACCCCTAAGGGGAGCCGCCAGGGGTGGTTGCACGGGCTCGTTCGCGGCCATTTTGTGGGGATGTCTCAGGCGGTTTGCCTGTTTCTGTGCCCAACATCCTTCGCTTTCGGAGCAGATTTGGAGGATGTCTCGAGCGAGGCGCTCATTTCAGCACCCCTAAGGGGAGCCGCCAGGGGTGGTTGCACGGGCTCGTTCGCGGCCATTTTGTGGGGATGTCTCAGGCGGTTTGCCTGTTTCTGTGCCCAACATCCTTCGCTTTCGGAGCAGATTTGGAGGATGTCTCGAGCGAGGCGCTCATTTCAGCACCCCTAAGGGGAGCCGCCAGGGGTGGTTGCACGGGCTCGTTCGCGGCCATTTTGTGGGGATGTCTCAGGCGGTTTGCCTGTTTCTGTGCCCAACATCCTTCGCTTTCGGAGCAGATTTGGAGGATGTCTCGAGCGAGGCGCTCATTTTCACCCCCCAGGTGGGCCAGATTTTGAGGATGTCTCGATCGGTTTGCTAGTTTTGGTGGCCAGGCTCGTGGGCGCAGATTCTTCCAGGATGCCACAGGAGGCTCCAACAGGCTCCAGGAGGCTCCAGGAGACCACATGAGGTCCCAGGAGGCATCAGGAGGCCACAGAAAGACTCAAGAGGCCACAGGATGTCCCAAGAGGCTCCAGGAGGCCCCAGGAAGCTCCAGAAGGCCTCAGGAAACCACAGGAGACCCCAGGAGACAACAGGAAGCGCCAGGAGGCCTCGGAAGGCAACAGGAGGCCCCGAGAGGCCCCAGGAGCAGGAGGCCTCAGAAGGCAACAGGAGTGGCTCCAATCCCATGTGTTTTACGTATGCTCCTATCGATTGGGCCTCACCTGGAGCACGATTCTTTGATGTTCTACGTATGTTTCTATAGATGGTCCTTCTCCTGTGTACACAATCCTAAATGTTTTACTCATGTTCCTATGTATTGGGCCTCTCCTGGGGCACGAGTCCTTGGTGTTTTACGCGTGTTCCTATAGATTGCCCTTCTCCTGTGGCTCTAATCCGCAATGTTTTATGTACGTCTGTTGCTATAGATTGCGCCTCCCCTGGGGCACGAAACCTTCCTAGGAGGTCCCAGGAGGTCCCAAGAGGCTCCTGGAGACCCCAGGAAGCCCCAGTAGGTTTCAGGAGGCCCCAGGAGGCCCCAGGCTCATGCACAGAGACGCGCTCGTACTACTGAGGCTCATTCACACTCCAATTCATTCGCAGTTAGATTGATGTCCAGACCGTCACAACTGAAGCCCGTTAATATTCGAAAGCTCTTGCGCCTAGACATTCACGGCGGACAGGTCCATGCGAGTAGATGCACATATGGGGAGCTCCACGCAGTGAATAATTATGGCGTTTTTCCTTCTCTGAAGACAACCTGTCGTCTGCGAGCACTTCGGCAGTCTGCGAGCAAATCGGCACTCTGCGAGCACTCTCCGCTTGCGAGCGATTCGGCACTCTGCGATATGTTCCTTCTGTGAAGACTATAATTATGTTTATGGCGTTTATGTTTATGTTTGTGTGCTCTGGCTCGGACGCTTGCGAGCAATTGGAGGAGGAGGAGGAGGAGGAGGAGGAGGAGGAGGAGGAGGAGGGGGAGGAGGAGGGGGGGGAGGAGAGGAGGAGGAGGAGGAGGAGGGAGGAGGAGGAGGAGGAGGAGGAGGAGGGGAGGAGGAGGAGGAGGGTGAGGGGGAGGAGGAGGGGAGGGAAGGAGGAGAGGAGGAGGAGGAGGAGGAGGAGGAGGAGGGGGAGGAGGCGGAGGAGCGGCACTCTGCGAGCAGCGGGACGCTCCCGCCGCCTGCCCGAGGAGCCGCCCCATGCCCTCGGAGATGGCCCCGAGCCCCTGCCGACGGCCCCGGGGCCCCCCGAGGCGCTCCCGAGGAGGCCCGCCCCCCCTCGGATGGCCCCCCCGGGCTCGCCGCCGACCTCTTGACCCGAAGCGTGCGCTCTGGGCTCCTCCTCCTCCTCCTCCTCCTCCTCCTCCTCCTCCTCCTCCTCCTCCCCCTCCCCCTTTCCCTCTTCCTCCCTCTTTCCCTCTTCCTCCGCCTTTCCCTCTTCCCCTCCCACTCCCGGGACGACTCTGGCCGCACGCCTCGGGCCAGCAGTGAGGGCCAGGGCTGGGGGAGCAGACAGCGACGTATAAGCACAACGGTCGCAGACAATGCCGCGCAAATCTGCGCAAACGAAACATCGGAGGCTCGCGCGGATCCCTCGGATCGGCGCTGAGGCTCGCGCGGATCCCTCGGATCGGCGCTGGGGCCCCCTGGCGGCGCGTCCGGCGCCGCCCCTGGCCCGCTCCGCGCGCCCGATTCTGGGTCGCTGGCGGCGTTCAACGTTGAACGCCGACGGCGGGGTCGCTGCTGGTCGACACGACGCGAACCTACTGTCACGGTGGCTCCCCGGCGATACATCGTCGTCGTCCTCCTCCTCCACCGTTTTCGAACCAATCAGAGAGTCTCCATTAGAAGCACCAGGCCCCGGGAGAGTGGGCGCGTGCCGGCACTTGATCTTTTCTT
Organism: Prorocentrum cordatum; assembly: GCA_963575745.1. Lineage (NCBI taxonomy): Eukaryota > Dinophyceae > Prorocentrales > Prorocentraceae > Prorocentrum > Prorocentrum cordatum. The sequence continues at coordinate 54,702 of CAUYUJ010003750.1, forward strand.
GTCTTCTTTCCCCCCTGCCTCCCCTCTGTTGCGTCGTGCTCTTCTGTCCTCGTCTTTCCTGCTTCCTTTGACACCCATCCAGCTTCGATGTCTGGATGCAGCCGCCTAGGGAGAAGGGCGTTCACAAACATAGATTGCGTTCTGGACTGTCTACACGGAAATTGTTGGATCTGCGCGCGCGGTAACTCGGGGGAGAGTGGCCGGCTCAATGGAGTCGACGGCCTAGCTCTGCAAATGCATTTGCCCCGGGAGAGAGGGCAGACATCTCTAATACATATTTCTCTCGTTCCCGTGCCTCTCCTGCCTCCCCTCTGTTGCGTCGTGCTCTTCCGTCCTCGTCCTTCTCTGCTTCCCATTCCACTTGAGCTTTTCGCCAGATGTCAACGGTCAGACTTCTGGCATCGACGTTTGCATGCATTCGCCCGCGGGGACTGCCGTGCGCAGACGGTTGCACCAGCATGTGCAGGCACTGTGGAGTCACACGACTCCTTCTTGTCGTGACCAAGGGGTACCCCCTTCAATTCCCTCGCCTCGCGCACGTGCTCCTCCCGCTTCGTGGCTCCCCGCATTCCACCGCAGCTATCAGGCACGAGGGGGCTTAGGCCGGCGCTCAAGGGCTGCGGCTCGCACAATCGAGTGGGCTTCCTCGATCATGCACCTGTGCCTGTGAGAAAAAATCATCTGGACTTCATCGGCTCCTCCTCCATCCTCGACACCGACGCTGACGACGACGCCCCAGACAAGAATTTCGAAGCGGATCCAGCCGTCGCCATGGAAAGCGCCCCAGGTGGGCCAAGAAGGCTTCGGAAACGCGACCAAAAACATGCATGCTCGATCCACGGACAGCAATCGACGTCCACGCCGCCGACGCCGCCGTCGCAACCGACGCCGACGCGAACGCCGCCGCCGTCGTCGTCAACGCCCTCCCTGGAGGTTGGCGGCGCCGGGGGCCCCGGGACGCCAGCTGGCGCCTCCGAGCGCTGCGGCGCGCTTGCAGTGATCGGCGAGGCGCCCAGCTTCGCAAGCGATTTGATGGCAGCGGCAGCGTCGCCGCCGCCGCCGCCGCCGCCGTTGTTGGCATCGGCGTCGGCGTCGTCGGCATCGTCGTCGGCAAGGTCGCCGTGGGCGCTGGCGGCATCGTTGCCGCCGTCGTCGGCGGTGACGTCGACGGCGGCAGCAGCGGCGGCCGCGTCTGGGGAGACCAAAGGGTACCAATACCGCTACTCCCCAGACCTCTCCTGGGGTGGGTTCTGACAAGACTTTCGAGGCGAATCCAGCGGTGGCAACGAAGGCCTCCGAGGAGGCCCAAAGAGGGGAAAACGGGAGAAGGGTAGCGGTATCGGTGCAGCCGGACCTAAGCCAAAAGAACATCCCTCAAGAACATCAGACCCTCCGCCGGCCAAAACACACAGGACATCCAAGGGCATCCTCCGCAGGGTGCACAAGAGCATCCAACGAACACGAAGAACACTAGGGCACCCTCCCCGAAATGGCCTCGATCTTATACCTCGGTCCAACCGCATGACCGCAGCGTTTCCCAAGGCGAGGTCGGTGTTGAATCTTTGGTGGCGACACTTTACCAAACCCTCGACGTCGTGATTCTTGCACAACGTCGACTCCCAAAAATCTGGACCCCTTCTCCGGGACCGGTCTTTCAACCTGAATCGTTTGTTGACGGTCCTAGGTCCCAGCAAGGGCCCCTGAGGGCCGAGAATAGCGTAACACCTCCTGTCATGATTTTTCACAAAACTAGGGTACCCTCACCGAAATTGCCTCGATGTTTTACCTCGGTCCGACTGTATGTAGAAAGGGGGATGCTTCTTAGAAGGAGGCTGCTTCCTAGAAGGCGGCAGCCCTACATATATGGACGAGGCCCGCGCCTTGTGAGAAGCAGGGGAGGAGGAGGAGGAAGAGGAGGAGGAGGAGGAGGAGGAGTCAACGATGTCGGAGTAAACCCTCCCTCCCTCCAAGCTCCCTCTTCATAGGCTCCTACAACCATTCATTTCTTTGAGCGAACTGCCTCGTTGGAAGACAGCCGTTTGAAGACCCTGTCGCATGCCAAACGATTACTCTCGGGATTCCAACGCCACGGATCAACGTGACTGGTGCATTTTGACGATCCTGAATCGTGCCAGAACGCCATTTCAGGGACTTCAACACAGAGTATCAACGTAACTGTTGTGCCCGCATGATCCTGAATCCTTCCAACACACTATTTCTGGTACGTTGGTGATGGGAATGTGCTTAACTCTTGCACATGTCTAAAACGAATGTGCGCCGCGCTAAAGCGAGACCCACATTTTGAAAACGACACGCCCTCAATCCGTGAGACTCTTGTAAATTGTTAAAACGAATATGCGCCGCGCTAGAGAGAGAACCACACTTTGAAAACGACCCGCACTCAATCCGTGAAATTCTTGCAAATTGTTTAAACGAATGTGCGCCGCGCTAAAGCGAGAACCACATTTTGAAAACCATCCGCCCTTAACCCTTTAAACTATTGCATGTTTCTAAAACGAATGCTCGCCGCGCTAAGGCGAGAGCAATATTCTGAAAACCACCCGCCCTCCATCTTTGAAACTGTTGCCAATTGTTAAGCTTCAGGGTCATGAGTGGTGAAGAAATCTCAAGCGAAACGCCCGGTCCGCCCTAAAAACATGCCTCTGGGTGTGACAGGGGGAAACTACTTAGAAGGAAAGGGAACGGAGGAGGAGGATGAGAAGGGGGAGGAATCGTGTTTTCTTTTCACCTTTGCCCTAATGAGCCCCCCCTCCCACCCTGGTTATTGCCGGGTGGGAGGGGCAAGACAATTGTGCATGGCGACAAGACCTCTCGACCGCCATTAGCACTAATATGATCATGCTGTTCCCATCCTACTTGAGGGCCACATCCCAGAAAGTGTCTCCCAGGTTCCGACACGCGAAAACCTTGGAATTTCGGTACTTTTTCTGGTGCTCGAGGTTCTCTCTGGTGATCAAGGCTAGAGTAGATGGTTGGAGCATCACAATAGTAGGAGGAGGACGAAGAGGAGGAGGAGGAGGAGGAGGAGGAGGGCACCCTTCCCGAGATGGCCTGCATCCGAGAAGTGCCTCGGTCCGACGGTGCCCTCTCCTCCCCCCCCCGAGCGGCGGCAGCGGCCGCGGCGGAGGCGCCGGGCGCCCCGCGGCAGGGGAGGCCCGCCTGGGCCGCGCGCGGGGAGGTGGCGCCCAGGTGCAGCGGCGGCTGCGGGGCCTCTCGGGGGTCGCTCGTCGCCGCCGTCGCCGTCGCCGTCGCCGTCGCCGTCGCCGTCGCCGTCGTCGTCGTCGTCGCCGTCGCCGTCGCCGTCGTCGCCGCCGTCGTCGTCGTCGTCGTCGTCGTCGTCGTCGTCGTCGTCGTCGTCGTCGTCGTCGTCGTCGTCGTCGTCGTCGTCGTCGTCGTTCGGTACTGTTTCGATCGCCCAGCAGTGGTGCAATCACGGCTCGGGGGCGTTGCAAGACGAAGCGTCTCCTGAGAGGTCTGAGGTCTTCGCGAGAAGGATTCCAAGGGCTGCTGGGCCCGATTCGTGGTGAGACATTGCAAGACGCAGTCAGGACGAGACTAACATCGGTGAGGATAGATCGAGAATCTCTGAGGTCTGGCGGCTCTGGGGGATGCCTCGGGCGCCGCGGCCGATTTTTCTTCTTCGACGGGTGGGAGGTTTGACAGATCGAATTTCCTACCAGACTCTGAAGCGCCAACCGATCGGCTCCGCGACTCGCGCGGAGGCAAGCATCACTGCGACGGGTGCTCGCCACGACGACGCGGGCCGTGGTTCCTGCCTTGGCGGCGAGCGATGGAGGGAAGTGAGAATAGAAGAAGAAATTACCACATTAACAGAAACTTTTGGCACTCCGCGCGGATTTTTCGGATTCGGGCGGAGCCGGAGGAGCTGCCGGGGGGCCCAGGCGCGGATCCAAGAAATCCGCGCGGAGCGCCAAAAGTTTATGTTTATGTGTTTTTGTCTTCTTCGATCCTCAGAAGCGCTGCGGCCTCCCGAGAAGATGTTTTTTGTTGTCTTCGGGGCATGCTTCCGGGGGCCCCCGAACGGGGTGGTGATCTCACCATGTGGTGCGGTCAGGTGGGGCTTCGGGGCCACCGCACGGTCTTGGGACTCGATCCCCTCTCTCCGAGGATGTCTCGGGCGACGGGGGCCTCCGTGGTCCCAAGACCGTGCGGTGACGGACGGTGCGGTGGGGTCTCTTGTGGTTCCCAGGTCACCGCACGGTCTGTCACCACACCGCTCCGGGCCCCCCACGGCTCAGAACACCAACTTCAGAAGTCCGGGGGGCTTCCGAGCCTTCTGAGAAGCACCGCCCCTTCTCACTCCCCAGACACCCGACGCCGCGATTGCTTCAGGAGGAGGAGGACGAGGAGGACGAGGAGGAGGAGGAGGACGAGGAGGAGGAGGAGGAGGAGGAGGAGGACGAGGAGGAGGAGGAGGAGGAGGAGGAGGAGGAGGAGGAGGAGGGGAGGAGGAGGGAGGAGAGAGGAGGAGGAGGAGGAGGGAGGAGGAGGGAGGAGGAGGAGGAGGAGGAGGAGGAGGAGGAGGAGGACGAGGAGGAAGAGGAGGAGGCAGAACGTCGGCCCCCAGAGGCCTGGGCCCCTTCCCCCATTGGGACCGGCTGCTCCTCCCGAGCCGGTGGTTTCCCGAGGGCTGGTCATCGGGGGCGCGCCAACAGGGATTGGCGATCCATGGATTCGGCGCGCGGGCTCGCCAAATCCAGGGATCGGGGGAGGTGCCCCCCCTCCCCCCAAATGCGGTCGGCGGCGGCAATCGGCGATTTCCTATGGAAACGAGGCCCGTCGCTCATCCACGCCCCCTGAATCCATGTTTGCGATCGCCTGAGGTACAGTGGCGGCCAGTCCACAGGAAGCCTTCCACGAGAAACCCAACCCTGAGACCCCAGGACGTCCAATGGTTTTTGTTTGGTGCGGGAACGTCACCCTTTCCATCGCAAAACCATCGAAACCCATGAAACCGAGGGCACCTTGGAGGCGAGCAGGGTGTCTCCTGGCATGGATCTCCACTGTCAGGGCCCCCAGAGGCCGAAAATAGCGAAAAGCCTCCCGCCGCGAGTTTCTCACCGCGCGAGGGGGTCTGGATTCCCCGCCCCCTCGCTCGCCGCCGACGCTCGGAAGGCAATGTCGGGTCGGGCGAAAGGGAGGGATAGCAAAAGGGGGGTTTGAGAATCAGCTCACGTTGCTGACTTTCCCTGCGCCTCCCGTCGCCGGAGGCGGCTAGATATCGAGGAATGGGCCCCTGGGTGAGGCCGAAACCAGCTGCATGCAGCAAATTTCGTATAAAACGGGGCTAGGATCGGGATAAATCGCTCCAGAGCGTTCCGGAGCGCTCTCAGAGCGTTCCGGAACGCTCTGGAGCGGCCGCGGCGCCCAATACATCCTCCAAACCCGCCGATTCTCAGAGATTTCGAATTATCCCGATCCGATGTTGTCCCGATCTTCGCGTCGTTTGATCGTGACCCCCCCTTTCCCCATCCCCCCCTCTCGTCCGGCCCGACAAGTGGCCCGCCGCGCGGACAGCGCCGGAGCCTCCCCGGGGGGAGAGCGCGCACGGCACGGCCTCCCGTGCGCACCGGGGCCTGCTGCTCCCGTGCGCACCAGGGCCTGTATACGGGCGACAGTAAATTGAGCAATTGTACAGTAATTCCGGCGGCGTCGCACTCTGATAGCATCGCAAAGTTGTTGCGTCATCGTGTGGCACTCCGCAGCTACAGCGAGTCGAGGCTCGCGCGCGGCAGCGGCCGCCTCGGTGGCCGCTCGACGCCGCGCCGGGGCTGCGGCGCGGGCGGAGCACGGAGGCAAGGCCCCTGCAGCCGAGAGAGAGAGAGAGAGAGAGAGACCCTGAGATCCTGGCGACTCACTTTTTTCGAGCCGGGCGTGTTCGCCTTTGGACGGGCCCCAGGGCCCACACAAATCGATCCGGCTCGAAAAATGACGCAGAAAGATGGGCTCCGGGGCTCCAGTCGCGGACTTTCGCGATGTTGCATTTCTTTCGCTACGTCGGATCTCAGGGGAGAGAGAGAGAGAGAGAGAGAGAGAGAGAGAGAGCGGAAGAACCCAGGGGCGAGAAGAGAGCAGAGAGAGAGAGAGAGGCGGCGGAGGGGGGCTGGGAGAGCAGGCAGAGTGGGCAGCTCGGCCCCCTGCGGCACCGGCTCCTCGTCCTCGCCCTCCCCGCCCTCCTCGTCGCCTCCGTCCTCGTCCTCGTCCTCGTCCTCCGCCTGCCACACAGGTGGCAGGCGACCGCCCGGCTCGCCACCTCGCGCAGCCCACTGCAGGCGCGGCGCAGCAGCTGCGGCACAGCCGGCTCTGCACCTGCACCCAGACGCCTTGAGCTCCACGAGCCTGGTCTCAGGTCGGGCGTGTCCCCCCAGGGGCGGATTTTGCACGAAAGATAAAAAATACCCCAAAACCTGTTCAAAACTATGCAGCAATAGTCAAAACGTCGTCCCCTGGCAATTTTTTACACTATTTTTGACTGCTCCTCCTGTAGAGGGACAGGCCCGACTGAAGCCTGGTCCGCTCCGCTCCGGCCCTCCTCCGCCGCCAGGCGCCAACCGGTGCCCCGCCCCTATGCACGGCCGACTCTGCGCGGCGCGTGGCGCAGGCGCGGCTGCCGCCGCCACGGGACACCGCGGCCACCGCCGGCCGCCGCCGACGGTGGCCGCCGCCGTCGCCGCGGCCGCCGCCGCCGCAGACGGCTGCCGTCGCCGTCGCCGTCGCCGCTGCCGCCGCCGACGGTGGCCGTCGCCGTCGCTGTCGCCGACGCCGCCGCAGACGGTTGCCGTCGCCGTCGCCGCCGCCGACCCCGACGGTGGCCGTCGTCGCTGTCGCCGCCGCCGCCGCCGTCGGCCCAGGCGGCGGCCCGCGGCCGCCCCGCCTGCGGAGACAGCGCGGCCCCTGGCAGGCGCACCGCCAGGCGGTCCCGCGACACGGCGCGCTGCAGCGGCGGCAGCCCGCCCGCGGCAAGGGCCAGGTGCTCCCGCGAGACCTCCCGCTGCAGCGGCGGCAGCGCACCTGCGGCGGCACCGCCCGACGGCTGCTCGTAGGCGTCGCCGTCGTTACCGTCACCGTCAGCGTCGTCGTCGGCGCCGTGGACGTGGTCGTGGTGGTCGCGATTGTCGCGGTCGTGGTCGTCGCCGCCGCCGCCGTCGCCGAAGATCGAATGACCGTGGTACCGTGGTCACCGTGATCGTTATCGCCTTCTTGGGCTACTGAGGGCGCCCTCGTCGTAACAACTGGACCCGACTCGGAAGTCTTGGCAGAGCACGCTCCAGAAGATGTCTGGCAGTCGTCATCGAACTCTTCGTCATCGTCGTCGTCGTCGTCGTCGTCGTCGGCAGCGTCGGAGTCCTCAATGTGAATGTCGTCAGCGTCGTCAGCGCTGTTGTCGGCGTCATCGTCGCCGCCGAGGTCGAGGCGACACGCGGCGGCGATGTCGGCGGCGGCGTCGAGGCGGCGTCGCCATCGGCGTCGGTAGCGTCGGCGTCGACGTCGGTCGAGGTCCGAGGATGAACTGTGCTTTGGGGCGTTGTTGAAGGCTCCTCTGAGTGCTTTTGCAAGGAGGTAGTCGGCGCCAACGTCGAGGTCGTCGTCGTCGTCGTCGGAGTCGGCGTCGGAGTCGGCGTCGGAGTCGGCGTCGGAGTCGGAGTCGGCGTCGGCGTCGGAGTCGGCGTCGGCGTCGGCATCGGCGACGGCTTCGGCATCGGCGTCGGCGTCCGCGTCGGCAGCGCCAGCGTCGCCGTCGCCGTCGCCGTCGCCGTCGGCGCCGTCGTCGGCGGCGTCGTCGTCGGCGCCGCCGGGATCGACGTCGTCAGCAGCGAGAGCGTCAGTGTCGTCGTCGTCGTCGGCGTTGGGCCGCACGATGGCTGCTGGCGGGGCGCCTGGCGGCGCCGGCGCCGGCGGCGCCACGCCCGGAAGGGTGCCCTGCCGAGCGCTCGTCGTCGTCGTCGGCGACGCCGTCGGCGTCGGCGTCAGCGCCGGCGCCTTCGCCTTGCGGAGGGCTCGCCGCCGTTGACGTCGTCTTCGTCAGCGTCGTCGCCTTCGCCTCGTGGAGAGCCTTCGTCGTCGCTCTCGTGGACGTCGTCGTCGCCGGCGTCGTCGCTGGCGTCGGCGTCGTCAGCGTCGGCGCCGTCAGTGGCGTCAGCGTCAGCTTCGCCAGCGTCGTCAGCGTCGCCGCCGACGCCGTCTGCCTCGTCGTCCTGTCCTTCGCCGCCGTCGCCGCCGCCGCCCTCCTCATCCGCTCCGCCACACCGGCACGCGGCGCAACGGCGCGAGGGCCGCGCAACACACCAGTCCGCCACTCAGCAGCCGCGACCCACTCCAGGGGTTCGGCACTCCATCCCAGGCCATCTCCTGACGGGTCCCAGGGCCCCCAGCGACCGAAAGCGGCGAACAGAAGGCCGTCTTCATCTGTTCAAGACTGGGGGGAGAGTGATGTTCTGATAGGATTGGCTCAGGATGCGTTCCAGGATCTCCAGAATATCTGGCAGTCCTCGTCTCTGCAGCCACCGTGGAGAACGTATCATCATCATGACGTCTTGCTCCTCTGAGACACGTTGGATCTCTGTCACGCACTCGGTGATTCCGAAAGGTGTGGTTTGCAAAATGGTGCGGTTTGCAACCGGCACCCTGGGGGGCACCCTGGGGGTGGGCGGGTACCTCGATAGACTTATCTGCCGCGCCCCGAGGAGGCCCGACGAGGACAGCGTCGCGCCCCCCAGGCCCCAACGCCCCAACGGTGCCGCACGCGAACCACAGCCTGGCGTAACCCATATCGTTTTTGGCGGCGCGCACAAGGGGGTATAGGGGGAGTGGGGGAAGGCTTCCTAGAAGGAGGCTGCTCCTTTAGAGGCCTCCCAGATGGGGTCGGAGTAGATGGGGTCGGAGGATCGCGCCGCATCGTCGATACATCGGCGATGCATCGATGATGCATTGGCGATGTATCGGCGATACATCGGCGATGCGGCAGCGATGCATCGTCGACGTCGGCGATGCATCGGCGACAGCAAATCAGGCTCCACATCGAGCCGCATCGGCGATGCATCGGCGATTCGGCGCGATCCTCCGACCCCGGCTACTCCGACCCCATCCTAGGAGGCCTGGACTCTTAGAAGGCGCGGCGCGGGCCTTCCACTCGGGGGCGGCCAAGAGGGGGGCGTCCAACAGGTGAGGGTGCAAATCATGACTGGCGGCATGTGCGCGGCCCAGGGGGGGGGGGGGGCCGGGGACGTAATGAAACAAGAAGACGCGCCATGAAATCTGAGGAAATATCATGGCCCACGCCATGATATCCACCCCCCCCCAGTCATCACCTCCCTCTTTGCCGACCCCGATCCACGCTGGCGGCCATCCGGCCCAGGGCCGCAAGGCAGGGCGCCCAGGGCCGCGGCGCCACCGCTGGCCGCCGGCGGTCGCAGGCGCGCTCTCGAGCAGCTGGTCGCGTCCGCGGGAGCGAGGGCGCTCGCTCCCGCGGGCGCGGCTGGCTGCTCGAGTAGGGGACCGACTGCAGAATTGAAGTGCGGCGGAGGCCAGTCCACGAGAAACCCTCCTCAAAAAAAATACCCCCCTCCTCCTCCTCCTCCTCCTCCTCCTCCTCCTGCTTCTCCTCCTGATCCTCCTCCTCCTCCTGCTTCTCCTCCTGATCCTCCTCCTCCTCCTCCTCCTCCTCCTCCTCCTCCTTGGAGAAGGAGGAGGAGGAGGAGGAGGAGGAGGAGGAGGAGGAGGAGGAGGAGGAGGAGGAGGAGGAGGAAGAGGAACAAGGAGAACGAGGAGGAGAAGGAGGAGGAGAAGGAGGAGGAGAAGGAGGAGGGAGGAGGAGGAGGAGGATAAGGATTGCTAGGATTGCTACTACAAAGGAGGTCGGAGCAATGCTATACCTCCTCGCTGTTAAATTACTCGTAATGTAACGCTTCCTGCGGGGTGGAGGGTGCCTCGGCAAGCGGCCACTCTCCCCGTCCGTCCGCCTCCCAAAATCCTTGGACGAGCTGCCCACTACAGGCAACGGAAGTCCGCTGGCCCCCACTGCGGGGGGAATGGGCCATGACATCCCCGCTTTCGGGGGCTTGCCCAGACGGAGACGATTCAGCATGGTGCGCCCCGAAGGAGTACAAACCTTCGGGGATTCATCAACGAGCTTGCACAGCCTGCCTTTACATCCCACGATGGTCGCATATCGGGCGCATCCCAAACACCACGCCAGGCCGTGCTGCATGGCGATAGAGTGCGAGGGGTGCACCGATCTGCCGCCCACGCGGAGGGTTCTAACCAAGATGGGGGGGGACGTGAACGTGGTGGCCATTCTCGCTGAGGTCCCCCGCAGCTTCATCCCCGAGGCAGTTCCCAGACAGCAACCAGTCAATCACAGAAGACCGCCCGGGGGACTGTCGGCAGGCTATACAGCACCACTGGCCGTTCCCCAGACGACGGAGACAATGGCCCGCGCGGGCCTCCAGCTCCTGAAAACGCGTGAGTTCCCCAAGCGACCCAACCGCCCCATACTCCCCACGACAGGTCCTATCCACCTCGCTGCAAGTTTGGGCCAGCACGGCCCCCATTCTCTGGTGGACCAGGGTGGCCCTGGCATCAACTAGGCAGGCGGCGTTCACCTGGCTCCTAATTGAATCTGCTGCCGCCTCGGCCCCGCGCTGGGCCAATGAGTCCGCCATCTCGTTCCCTCGAGAGACTTCTGGCGCTTGTCCCGTTCAGACATGGGACTCGGCGTCTAGGTGCGAAAAACATTTGCGAAGGACAGCAGCTCCTTCGCCTTTCGATTCGAGGGCACGCCGGATTCTGAACCACCATCGTGCAAGGGGCCCCTGGGGTCGCTCTCCGAGGCCTAGGTTCCAACCATCGAAAACAAACTGGCAATCCGTCCAGAGCAGAATCGGGCCCTTGGTAGCCTTCAAGGCCCAGCAGAGGGCCGCCAGCTCCGCGGCGGGCACAGTCTGCCCCCCGTCGATGGTACCATACAGCCCTCGGAGAGTTCCCTGGTCCACGTCCAGATCAGCCTCTCCCCCGACGCGGAAGTACCCCCCCCCCCGACCAACGCGGCAGACTCGGGCGTCACTGGACGTCTCGGAGCCATCTAGAAAACTTTCTAGGACCGTGAGGGGGTAAAGATCCGAGGTGAGGAGGTCGAAGGGAGGGTCGAGGTCAGGCGGAGGGAGACCCACGGCCCAGACATCCTGCCCCAGGCCCGAGTCCAAGGCAGGTGGTGGGGGCACGGGGTTCCACTCCGCAAGGACTATCTCTCTGGTCCAGAAACCTACATTCATGCCCTGGCTTAAATCTGTTTTAGCAACCTCACGCAAGCGCTCCGTGCGCCCTGCCCACTCGTGCTCCATCAGCTCGTTCTGCGGGCAGTCGCACCGGCGGTGGGCTATCGTGTCCTTGGCCAGGGATCAGCGCGGGCAGTCATCGTCCTCGACCTTGTATCCTGCAGCTTTAGCACGCGACTGGGTCCAGATACAGGCCACGGAGTTGGCTTCCAGGGGCCCCTTGCCTCCTCATCCTCCGAAGATTGGCCCGAAGCATATGGAGGTCGCCGCCTTCAGCGAGCCCCTGTCCCAGCGGGTGATCTCCAGCCTGCCGCCAGAGCGCTCTGCGGATGGATGCGCGAAGTGCCTCGGGGATGTCCCCGTGCTCGCTGTTCGCCTCAAATTGGCATTCGCCCCCGTGCTCACCTATCCACCTGTCTGGCGCACGCGGTACCCATCCGAGATCACGCAATGTGAAGATAAGCCCTCCCATCGGTCTAGCCCATCGCCACCGTGCTCTCGCTTTCAGGTAGATCAGCCTGCGTAACGCAGCCAGTCAACCTCTACGCACTCCGTCATGGAGCCCAGGGTGGGTACGCCAGAACTGCAACCGATGCTTGACCTGATCCGTGACCGCGCTCATCCTGGCCCCGTCGTCCAGGTAGTGCATCAGCATGATGGTCGCAGTACAGCGCCCCCCCGCCGCGCGCCCAGCGTGATCGGCGGCTCGGGCTCGCCGACGCGCCACTTCCGAGGGAGAGATGCCCAAGACGGGGTCCGCGTAGCAGAACTTCGCCCTGATGTTTGTGGCGTGCAGCAAGATGCCCTTGGTCCTCTTGTTGCCCCGGCCTAGTCGTGGGAAAGACATGCGCGGGCAGCCCTCGCCTGGGCCACGCCCACGCGCCCACGTGATGTAGAACATGCCCCTCTCGTCCCCATGGGGCAATCAACTCCTAGGTCCTTGGCCCACTTTGTTTTCTTGGTGTGGATGCCCGTGGCTTCGGCAACGTGCTTCAGCACCTGGCCCGCATGCTCGGAGTTGGTCATTATCAGCGGAGATGTTGGCGAGACTTTGAGGCCTCGACCAATGCACCTGTCACGTGCTTCGTCTGCTCCAGGACCAAATGCCCTGGTCCTTCAACTCTGGTGTGGACATCGTCAACGTACTGTCGGATCCTGGCAAGAGGGGCTTGAGCATGTGCTTGCTCGAGTAGTCGGTAGAGGGAGACTCGGGCGCAATGACTGGCCTTCCCGCATCCAGGTACGATGGGGCAATTGGGGATGATTGCGCTTGCGTGAGCTCCATTGGCCTTCACCACCCGCGGGGCCAGGTAGGTGAGGCAGCAAGGGTAGAGCTCGACGGGCGGGGAGTCGAGGTCCAGGGCCTGGCGGATCATGAGCCCCAGGTCCACATGGTCGTAGAACTTCTCGACGTCGACCATGAAGTTGCTCTGCTCGTTGATGCCGATGTGCACCCTGGTCTCGTCCAAACCATGGTGAGCAGGGCGGCCTGGAGCGCGTTGCTACCCTTGACTGCGGCGTCCCAGTGCGCGGCCTTAGCGTCGCACCACTCGGTCAGCGGGGCCATGGTCATGCGACCCCAGATGCGGACGGGCATGGGCAGCAGGCCGATGTCGCGCTCGTTGCCAACCTCCTGCTTGGAGCCCTTCGGAAGCAGGGCGAGCCAGTTGTGGAGCAGCTGGTGCGGCCACGCGAGGCTGCGCTCGATCATGTTCAGGAGCGCGGCGAAAGCCTCCTGCCCTTTGTCGGAGAGCGCCATGATATGGGATGGCGCCCATTGGTCCGAGCCCTTGCCCGTGGTCTTCGGAAAGGAACGCAGCGCCTGCACCAAGCTGCCACGGTCGTGGTAGGGCCGCTGTGCCAGCTCACTGCGGACACGAGCGCGGGGCTCACCGAGGGCAGCGCGGATCGCAGGCAGCCGATGCGACTGGGACGTCCATCGCTCCGCCCAGCGGGCCGCTCTGATCTCCGTGGCCCTCTGCACCGTGTCACGCACCTCTTGCCCTGCGGGGTCCGCGAAAGTCTCCGCCAGCGACCGCTGCTCCAGCTGCTTCAGGTAGCGGTGGGCACCTTTCATGGAGCCCTTGGTGTTGCTGATCGCCCACTTGCCGATCTCTCCTCGCGTCTGCTGCCACGCCAGGCTGGCATGGCGCTGGGCCCGTGCTTGAACTTTCATGGCGAACAGCTGCCAGAGGTGGAACTCCGTGCTGTGCTGGATGCCTAGGCCCATGGTGATGACACTTTCGTCATCTCGGAAGACTCTCCATTTTCCCTGCTGGTCGTGCTCATGCCCTTGAGGTACAGGGCCTTGTCGGTCATGGAGAGCCTTGAGCTCCGAGAGAATAAGAACTCGTGAACTTGACCTGACGTTGGTACCTCGTATGCTTGAAACGTCCCAAGGCGATGAGCTGCTCCTGGACCCTGGCGCGCAGGCTCGCCCAATGGCTATTCATCTCATCGGCCGAGGAATGCCCGTATAGAGCGTGCTGAGGCTGGTGCACCGCCTTCTGCCAGCGGCAACGTACTGGCAGCCCTCGCCGTGCTGATGCCTTGGGCTCGGCCTCGCAGAGCTCGGAGAGGTGCCCTTCTGCCGCGACGGACCAGACGGCGCACTGGCGCGCCAGCACGTCACTCATGTGCGGGTCGTCCTGGTAGGCGATACTGTGCCTGGCGTCGGCCGTGCTCTGCAAGTTGCTGGCGTCGACGATATGCTGGGCCTCGTGCGCGTCCGAGAGCCAGTCCCTGTCCTCGCACCGACGGCCGCGCTGCTGCACGTAGTGGTCGTCCGGCAGGTGGTCATCGTCGTCGTTGAGCAGGTCGCCGTGCTGCAGGTCCTGCGCATCTCGAGCCTCCTGCAGCTTCTGATGTCGCTGTCGGTCGCGCTGGCATCTCTTGGCTCCCTTGGGAACTCGTACTATTCCCTGTGGTGCCTCAAGACGGACAAGGAGACAGGGGACCCGCAGGAAGACTGAAGCTGGGCGTGCCACCGCGCGGATGTCGAGGCCGATATGCGGGTCCCATGGCAGATTCTGGATGGGGCGCACGCTGCCCAAGAATGGGCGGAAACTTGGTGGGATGATGACGTAGTCGATCATGCGGCCTTTGCCCGACCTGCAGGTGATCTCGACTCCCTCTGGGGTGACAACCATGCCGTTCAACGCCTGGAGCCAGCCCGCCTTCATCATCTCCTGCGGGGTAGCGTTGAAGTCGCCCACTAAAAGCCAAGGGATTCCAAGCGTCTTGACTATGCGGAGTATCGTATTCAGCTTGCGTGCGTTGGTGCCGATCGGGCCAATGGAGCAATCAAAGTAGCACGCTATGAATGCAAACGTGGCACCGTGAAAACGCCATAGCACCACTGAGATGTCGTTGAGCGTGTCGTGGTACACGCTCTTCCCGTTGGAACCTTCCAGGTGGATGCCCGTCGCGTAGGTTGCCCGTCTGAGCCAGCATGTTCCCCCATGCGTGCCCTTGTTCGAGCGCCCCGTTGCCGTGGCAGCCGAGGAGGAAAAGGAGGAGGATGAGGAGGAGGGAGGAGGAGGCAGAGGAGGAGGAGGAGGAGGAGGAGGAGGAGGAGGAGGAGGAGGAGTCCTCAACGACCTCACCGCGCAGTCCGTCAGCGCACGGCTCTGGGCCTCCGGGGGCCCCCCGTCGTCCGAAGCACCTCCAGGGAGAACGGCCCGAGTCCCACAATCGTGCGACGACCCCGAACCCCCACTGGCTCGCCAACCGATGGGGTCACCGCACCGTCTGGCTGCCCCCCCCCTTCACTTGTTCCTGGGCCGAGATTCCCGTCCTCCTCCTCCTCCCTCCGCTCCTTCTTCCTCCTCTCTCCTCCCCTCCGTCCTCCTCCACCTCCTCCTCCTCCCTTCTCCCCCTTCTCCTCCTCCTCCCCCGCCTTTCTCTCTCTCCGCCCATCTTCCTGTTCCCCCCAGGTGCCTCCCGCCTCGGAGGGAGGCCAGAGGGGCGAAGAGGGCGACCGCCGGCCTTGTCGCCTCCAGGCGCAATTTCCCTAGGTAGGCGCCCTGCTGGCCAAGACTTCGGGCTTCCAGGCGAGCCCGGCTGCGGCGGCGAGGGCGTCCGAAGACCCCCGGAAGAAGGCCAGTGCCGGCGGCGCCCCGCCGCCGTCGGCGGCGCTGCCGTGGCCGCTGCGACCGCCGCTGCCGCCGCCGCCGCCGCCGCCGCCGCCGTCGTCGTCGTCGTCGTCGCCGTCGTCGCCGTCGTCGTCGTCGTCGTGGTCGTGGTCGTGGTCGTCGTCGTCGTCGTCGTCGTCGCCGTCGTCGTCGTCGTCGTCGTGGTCGTGGTCGTGGTCGTGGTCGTGGTCGTCCCAACTGGCGACGGCTGCCCTCGAAACTCGATGCTCGACGGCGACGAACCACGACGACGAAGGACGACGAACCTCGAACCTGGAACTCCGATACTGACGACGGCGGACGACGAGGACGAGGACGGACGACGAACCTCGATCCTCGAGGGCGACGGCGACGACGACTGACGACGCGCGCGAAGGATGCTGGGGGTTGCCGAAGGTGCTCCTGGCCGAAGGCGCCCCCGACTTCTCGCGGCGTTCTGGAGCCCCTGGGGCTCTCTTGGCAGGGGTGCTCTGCAGACAGCGGGGGCCCCCCGGAGCTCCTGCAGGCCTCCCGCAGGGCCCTCCATGGGGCCTCAGACGCTGGGGAACCTCGACCTTCGGACCCCGACCCCCGACGCCGACGCCGACGCCGACGCCGACGCCGGCGCCACTGCCGCCGCCGACGCCGCCGCTGCCGCCGCCGCCGACGACGACGAGGGGGTCTGTGCTAGTCATCGCCCCCCTCGTGACCGCCCCCGAGGCCCCGAGGCGAGGCCCTCCCCCCGCAGGGCCCACCGGCGCGGCGGGCAGCCCCGCGGCGGACAGCGACGCCAGCGGCGCGGCCGCGGTCGGAGCCGACGCCGCCGCGGCCGCCGCGACCGCCACGGCCGCCACCGCGGCGGGCGTCGCGCCAGCTGGGCATTTTTCTTTATGCGATTATGCGTGTATGTATGTGCACATGTGTATGTGCATGTCTGTCTGTCTGTCTGTCTGTCTGTCTGTCTGTCTGTCTGTCTGTATGTATGTATGTATGTATATGCATGTGTGTATGTATGTATGTATGCATGTATGAATGTATGCATCTATGTCGGTATGTATGTGTGTGTATGTATGTATGTATGTATGGATGGATGTATGGATGTATGGATGGATGCATGTATTTATGTATGTATGTATGTATGTATGTATGTATGTATGTATGAATGTATGTATGTATGTATGTATGTATGTATGTATGTGTATAGGTGTATGTATGTATGTAGGTAGGTATGTGTAGGTAGGTGTGTATGTATGCGTATGTATTTGTATAGATATATGTATATATATATATGTGTATGCATGTATGTCTGTATGTATGTATGCATGCATGCATGCATGTCTGTATGTATATGCGTATGCGTGTATGTGTGTGCATGTATGTACGTATGTAAGTACGTATGTATGCGTATGTGTATGTGTATGTGTATGTGTATGTGTATTTGTATATGTATATGTACATGTGTATGTATGTATGTATGTATGTATGTGTGTGCATGTATGTATGTTAGTTTGTATGCATAGGCGTATAGTGTAAGTGTAAGATTTCTCGGCGCGCGCGTCGCCCTTGGGGGGGGCGACGAACACATAGTATAAGTACGTTGGGGGGACGCCGATTTTGGTCAGCCGAAACACGAAGGCTTAGCCGAGGCGTGCCCCGACGAGGGTTGAGCTCTGCATTCTTGCTGTCGCTGTCTCTCCTTTTCGACCTCGTCTCGCCGTGCTGCGGCATTCGCGTGCTTGTCCACTGCAGCCTCGCCATCGCTCGGACGTATATTGCCCGTGCATTTGCCGATATCGTGCGTTTAATGTTTCGCCAGATGATCCACTATGCTCCTCGCCTAGGCAAAATGCGCATGGCCGGACGATGCTAAGCAACCAGGCGGAGTGGGAATTCCGCGCGAAACGATCTGCACTACGCAAACTCACGCAGTGAACCGTGGCCTGATATATATATATATAGAGAGAGAGAGAGAGAGAGAGAGAGAGAGAGAGAGAGAGAGAGAAAGAAAAAAAAAAAAAAAAAAACAAACGGGCGGGCCCCCCCCCCCCCCCCCACGACTGGCGCCGCGCACAGAAAATCACAAACGGCGGATGCGTCCCACATCCGCGCTCGGGGATCTTCTGACCCGGGCCAATCCAGACCCGAATCAATCAGGTCTTGCAGAATCCTGCAAGATCCTGCACTCAAGCCCGGGTCAATGCGAAGGATCCTGCAAGATCCTGCAGGATCCTGCACCCAAGCCTGGGTCAGTGCGAAGGATCCTGCAAGATCCTGCAGGATCCTGCGCCCAAGCCCGGGTCAGTGCGGCCCCATGGCCCTGCAGGATCCTGCAAGGTCGGGCGCTCTGGCTGACTCCCGTTTGCACTGACTCCCGTCTCAATCGGCGTTGGACAAACCTCCCTTTAATAACCCTCCCCTTAGTGAAAACGGCCTGGGACTGAAACCGACGGACTTGGACCCGCAAAAATGACGGCCGCGACGCCCTCTCGCGAACCGTAAACGGCCAATTCCTCAATCGACGTGTCAGGGTCGGAGGTCTGTCAAACCCCGACTTAGAGCTCCCGGCGCGCCGGGGGGGCGATCCCCGTGCGCGCGCAGTCGCACGGAGCCGTTCTGCGCGGGGCAAAGCCGCGAGGAGGAGAAGGAGGAGGAGGAAGAGGAGGAGGAGGAGGAGGAGGAGGAGGAGGAGGGAGGAGGGGAGGGAGGAGGAGGAGAGGAGGAGGAGGAGGAGGAGAGAGGAGGAGGAGGAGGAGGGGAAGGGGAGGAGGAGGAGGGAGGAGGGAGAGGGAGGAGGAGGAGAGGAGGAGGAGGAGGGAGGAGGAGGAGGAGGGAGGAGGAGGAGGAGGAGGAGGAGAGGGAGAGGAGCAGGAGCAGGAGGAGGAGGAGGAGGAGGAGAGGAGGGGGGAGGAGAAAGGGAGGAGGACGAGGAGGAGGAGGAGGACGAGGAGGAGGAGGAGGAGGAGGAGGAGGACGAGGAGGAGGAGGAGGAGGAGGAGGGGTCGCGGCCCAGGGGCTCGGCCCGCGAGGCCGCGGCTGCGGCGGCGTGCTTTTGCCCGCGAGGGCGGGGCGAGGGCGAGGGGGGCGGCCTTCTGTGAGGAAGCGAAGTTGGGGCTCCGCAGACGGGCCCGGAGGCTTCGAGGGAGGTTCTTCGAAGACTTGAGAACAGAACAAAACAGAAGAAGCCGCGCCTAGACGGCGCATCGGCACACATTGGCATGGAACACGAAGGCCAGAACATGTGCAGAAAACTATGCAGAATGCACGTGCGTCGGGTCACAGCCACTGAAAATAGACCAGCGCTGGGCGGCGGGCGCTGGGCCACGAAGACTTGAGGGGGACCTTTTTTTAACTCGACGAGTGGGGCTGCATGCCAACCGGTTGGGGTACACATTGAGGCGTGAAAGCCCGTCGCTGCATCGCACTCTCGCGGATCCTGTCCTGGTCAGCTATGCGGGCTGGTGCGCACGCTCGATCGATGCTACAACTCGGAACGCGACGGGGCAGGCTGCACACGAGGGGAGGCTGGCGCGCCTCAGGGAGAGGAGAAGGAGGCGGAGGCGGAGGATGAGGAGGGCCAGTGCAGACCCAGGACTCATCCACGATCTTGAGATGCACCCTCCCTCCACGATCCCTCTCCACGGGCCCCAACAAAGGGCCATTTCCACTGAGGGACTTGCTTGACATCCGCATCCCAGGGGTGAACGGCAAACGAGAAGAGGAAGAAGAGGCAAGACGGGGGTGGAAGAGAAACCACCCTAAACCACTTACTCCCTAAAGGGCTGGTGGGATTCTGGAGCCCCCGAACAGGCCCCCAAGAGGCCCCGACGAGGCCCCGCAACTACCCGCCAAGAGGCTAGACTCAGTGAGCTCGCGAGTTCACCGATTCTGGAGCCTCCCAACGTGGCCCCCACGATGCCCCCACAAGGCCCCAAAACTACCCCCCAAGGGGCCCCCACGATGCTCCCAAACCACCCCCCACGAGCCCACACGAAGCCCCTCAACTACGCCCCAAGAGGCCCCAGAGGGGCCCCCGCGAGGCGCCCAAACTACGCCCAAGAGGCCCACACGAGGCTCAGAATCAGTGAACTGTCAAGTTGACTGATTCTGGAGCCTCCCAGTAGGCCCCAAGAGGCCCCCACGAGGCCCCAGAACTCCCCCCAGAGGCCCCAAGACTACTCCCCAAGAGACCAGCACGAGGCCCAGAATCAGTGAAGTCGCGAGTTCACTGATTTGGGGCCCGCACGAGGCCCAGAATCAGTGAAGTCGTGAGATCACTGATTTGGGGCCCGCACGAGGTCCAGAATCAATGAAATCGCTAGTTCACTGGTTCTGAACTTCTGTTTCCGGAATTCGGTTTCCAAAGAATCAGTTCACTGATCTGAACTACTGGTTTCACTGATCTTCCGAATGCGCATGGTTTGCCCTCCTCCCCTCCTCCCTTTCCTCACCCCTCTCCCCTTCTCTCTCTCTCTCCTCTTCCCACTGCTTTGGCGAAGGCCCCCTGAGGAAACCTGCACAACCCAGAAAACCTCCAAACTGACGCCAGGGGCCTCCAAAGAGCCCAGCAACCTCCTGCAGACCGGCATTCGCAAAACAACCCTGGGCACAGAGACCAACTCCTCCCAGTGCACGTCCCTCGCCTCACCCCAGAACATCACGCAAGCCCCCCCCCCCCTCTCTCCTCCCGCCTCTCGGCGCGAATGGTACTCCAGATCTCGTAATAAAAGGGAGGGGGTCTGGACCCTCCAAGACAAGCCATTTCAGACCCCCCCCCGTGGGAGAACCCTCCAAAACATCGTCCCCAGACCCCCCCAGGCCCTCCAAGATAGCCTGGAAGAGACCACCCCCCGAGATGAGACCCCCTCCCTTTTATTACGAAATCTGGAGTAAAGGGGGGTGACCCCAAGGAGGGTTGAAGAGCACTGCCCCCAGAGGACCCCTGCCGGGCTCCTCTCGGAGCCAGCGGGGGCCCGAAAGGGACCTCCAAGCGCCCCCCTCCGGGGTCCTTCTCTCCGGCCCCCCTACCAAGGTCGCCCCCCATTGCCGGCCGCCCGACCCTCCCCCTCCTCGCCCAGCGTAGGACCCCCTGTCTCCTCCAGAGCGTTGTGCCTCTCTCTTCCCTCCTCTAGAGTTCGGTCGGGCCTGTCCCCCTACAGGCGGGTTTTGGACGACAATAAAACATACTACTCACAACATATTTTTAAAAATTGCTCCAGAATGCCAAAACATATTCCCCTTACTATTTCTTAACTACTTCCGAATATTCCTCCTGTAGGAGTGACAGGCCCGACTTAATTCTAGAGGCCTCCTGGTCGTGGTCCGAGCAGACGGGGTCGGAGGATTGCACCGCACTCGGCGATGCATCGGCGACGTCGGCGGTGGGAAGCACGGTCTTCACATCGAGCCGCATCGTCGATGCATCGGCGATGCGGCGCGATTCTCCGACCGCAACTATCATTGCACCGGCCTTGCAGACGTGCTGCAGCGGATTTCTGCGTGGATTTCTGCGTGGATGTTTGCCCGAAAGGGCAAGCGAATAACGACACGAATTCGCATGTGTTGTTTTTGGTGTTCATTCCTGGCCAACACACAACCCGCGCGAACTTCACCTCGAAATCCGGAACAAACTTCTCCAGGCCACCCTGGGCCAACCCCATCATTTTCCGAACGAAATCCGCTCTGCGAGGTTGGCGCCATGACATCTACTCGGACCCCATCTGGGGAGCCTGGACCCTCCACCTCCTGCAGAAAAGCGGGCGAGCGCCTGCGGCCGCGGCCGCGGCCGCTTCGGCGACCTGCGGCGTAAGGCCCTCCCCCCCCGGCGCAAGCGCGCGCAGGCGCGCGAGGCGAGGACCTCCACGAGCGCGAGTGTGGGGAGGGCGGGGGGCGCAGGGAGGAGGAGGAGGAGGAGGAGGAGGAGGAGGAGGAGGAAGAGAAGGAGGAGGAGGAGGAGGAGGAGGAGGAGGAGGAGGAGGGAGGCGGGA
>CAUYUJ010003751.1:0-76095 GCA_963575745.1 Prorocentrum cordatum
TGCTACTACTGCTACTACTACTAATAATATTATTATTACTACTACTACTACTACTACTACTACTACTACTACTACTACTATTTACTACTACTACTACTATTACTACTACTACTACTACTACTACTACTTCTGCTACTATTGCTACTACTACTACTACTACTACTACTACTACTACTACTACTACTACTACTACTACTAGTACTACTAGTACTACTACTACTCCTTCTTCTTTTTCTACTACTACTACTACTACTACTACTACTACTACTACTACTACTAGTACTTCTACTTCTACATCTACGACTACGATTACTACTACTACTACTACTACTACTACTACTACTACTACTACTACGACTACTACTACTACTACTACTACTACTACTACTACTACTACTACTGCGCCTACTACGACGACGAAACTACTACTGTCACAACGACGCATATGTTCTACCGCATGGCACTGCCCTCAATACGGTTGATTCTGCGTTCACAACACTGCTGCTGATAATGAGCAACTACACCTCCTTGCTACTGGTACATACCCGCACATGCTATTGCATACTACGACTACGGCGAGTCGGACAACAACAACAACAGCAACAACAACAACAACAACAATCATGTTAAGATTGTTCGCTCCTATCTGTTCGAATGTCCGCCAACGCGTATTTCCCAAACCCTCGATACCCGCCCTTTTTGTCTTCGATCGTGCCCGTCTTGGGGGGTATACATTTCTTCCCTGCAGGCCGGGCCCCGGCAAGCGGCGGGGCGGCCGCGAACCGTCGGCCTGGCCAGCGGCAACGCTGATCTTTGGCAACCCGACCCCAAGAGGGACGGACAAGCGACCGACCACGACGACGACGACGACGGCGACGACAACTACGACGGCGACGACGACGAGCGAAAGCGAGAGCGAGTGGGAACGAGAGCGAGAGCGACAGCGGGGCCACAAAGGGCAGGAAGGGGGCCACAAAGGGCGACACCGGGGCCACGAAGGGCATGCGCATGGGGCCGCGAAGGGCGCGAACGAGCGAGCGGAGGCCACGAAGGGCTGATAATGCGGGGCCACAAAGGGCAACGACGGGACCACTGAGGGTAGCGACGGGGCCACGTAGGGCAACGACGGGACCACAAAGGGCGACAACCGGGCCACAAAGGGCATTCATATGGGGGCATGAAAGGCGCAAACGAGCGGGGGCCACGAAGGGCATACGTATATTGGGCAGCAGAGGGCAAGGACGGGGCCACTGAGGGTAGCAACGGGGCCACGAAGGGCAGCGCGGGGGCCACGAAGCGCATGCATGTGGGGCCGCGAGCTGCGCGAACAAGCGGGAGCCACGACGGGCATACGTATGTTGGGGCCACGAAGGGCAGCGAGGGGGCCAAGAAACGCTGCAACGGGGCCACGAAGGGCAAAGAGGGGGCCACGAAGGGCTGCAACGGGGCCACGAAAGGCAGCGAGAGGGCCACGAAACGCTGCAACGGGGCCACGCAGGGCAACAAGCGGGCCACGAAACGCTGCAACGGGGCCACGAAGGGCAGCGAGGGGGCCACGAAAGGCTGCAACGGGGCCACGAAGGGCAGCGAGGGGGCCACGAAACGCTGCAACGGGGCCACGAAGGGCAGCGAGGGGGCCACGAAAGGCTGCAACGGGGCCGCGAAGGGCAGCGAGGGGGCCACGAAGGGCTGCAACGGGGCCACGAAGGGCAGCGAGGGGGCCACGAAAGGCTGCAACGGGGCCACGAAGGGCAGCGAGGGGGCCACGAAACGCTGCAACGAGGCCACGAAGGGAAGCGAGGGGGCCGCGAAGGGCTGCAACGGGGCCGCGAAGGGCAGCGAGGGGGCCACGAAGGGCTGCAACGGGGCCACGTAGGGCTGCAACGGGGCCACGAAGGGCAGCGAGATTCCGATTTCTAAGTAAGCTGCCTGGGAGTCCTAAGCGTGAGCGCGACTCCTGGGTATCTGAGTGTCGGGAGCGCGGCGCTTGAGTAAATTACTTAGATTTCCAACGCAAGAGCGCGACGATTCTGTAGTAAATTGCAAGCAGCGCTCCAGCGAGAGCGCAACTCCAGAGCGCCGAGAGAGCGATCCCTTAATAAAGTGTGAGGAAGTCGGAGGCGAGAGCGCGATTCCTGAGTAAAATGCGACGAAGTCTCAGGCGGGAGCGGGGATCCTTGCTAAATTGGGAGGAAGTCTCAGGCGGGAGCCCTTGTTGTTGTAATCTGGGGCCAACAACACAATGTGAGCCCCGTGACATGCCCTGATTAAAAAGGTGCGAGCCCCAGAGGAAGCACTTCAATTGAAACTCACCGGAGGGGATCAACAATACTTATTCTTCAGTAATGAGAGCTCAACAACAACGAAAACCACAACAGCAACAACAACGACGACAACAGCAGCAGTATCAGAAAGAACAACAACAACACCAACGACAAACAAAGCATCAATCACAACAACAACAATTACTAGCACGTGGGGACACTCCGTTCTCACCAGTGCCAGGGTTTTCATACGACGCCCGCCAATACCCCCACTTTGTGGGGGGGCCGGTTCAAGCTCTACCACATTTCCAAACGACTCTTCGCCACCACCCACACCCAGCTTCCCGCCCTATGACGTTCGGACACTTCACTTCGTGGCCTGCGGACGACCGTGGCTACTACACTGGCGCATGGGTACAGTGACTTGTTGTGGTAACATTTTCTGGACGCTAGCTTAGTATACGACTTTTCCCCCTGTTCCAACACTGGACACCTGTACTGGTTTTTGGTGGTAACGTGTTCCTGACGCTAGAATAGGAAACCACGGTAAACCAGTACGACGCCGGTACTGTCTGTAGGTCCTACAATGATATGGACTGCTTTGGCTGGTGAGGCGCTAGCGTCTGATACAACGTTTTTCCGTTTCCGTACCACACAAGCGAAGACACTTATTTTGAGTGGTACCACGTGGGTGGCGCCAGCATACCACAGGACTTGTTTCCGTTGTTGTGAGACGATACATGCTCATTCTTGTTCTGTGGTTGTCGTTCCGGCCTCAATGTGGTATGCTGGCTCATTCGTCTACGAAATACACGTGAGTAGCTCTCTCTGGTTGGAGGTTCTGATGGTTGTGGTTGTCCCGATGGTTGTCGCGATGATTGTCCCGATGGTTTTCCCGATTGTTGTTCCGATGGTTATCCCGATGGTTGTCCCGATGGTTGTCCCGATCGTTGCCCCGATGGTTGTCCCGATGGTTGTCCCGATGGTTGTCCTGATGGTTGTGGTTGTCCCGATCGTTGCCCCGATGATTGCCCCGATGGTTGTCCCGATGGTTGTTCCGATGGTGGTCCCGATGGTTGTCCCGATGGTTGTCAGCGACGCCGGATCCCCACGCCCCCCGCCCGAGGAGGTGAGGAGGAGGAGGAGCAGGACAAGGAGGAAAGGAGAGAAGGGGCGGCTCTGGACACATACGTGCTCTGGAGACATACTAAAGAGACGAGTCCCTGTGCTCATCATCTTCTGGCATACGCCTGTCTCTGATGGCACGGATCGGGCGCAACGCTGCCAACTGGGCTCCTGGCAGCAATACATCAGGGGCCAAGTGTCCAAGCATGGTGCCGATACGCCTCCTCGCGGACACATCGCCCGTGCGTGCGTGGGGCGCCAATACCGCCAGGACGCCCTGGACATGCGCCGGCATGCCCAGATCCACCTGGTAATCCATGACATTCCCATACTCGGACTGCCCGAAAGAACGCCATACTGGCATGTGCCACCAATGGTCCTGTTTCGGGAAATAGGTGATAC
Source organism: Prorocentrum cordatum (assembly GCA_963575745.1). NCBI lineage: Eukaryota > Dinophyceae > Prorocentrales > Prorocentraceae > Prorocentrum > Prorocentrum cordatum. The sequence continues at coordinate 3,792 of CAUYUJ010003751.1, forward strand.
CATCCTTGACGTCGTCGGAGGCTTCCACAGAGCCATAGATGGCGGCTCCATGCCCATGGATCCCGTGTGTGTTGCCACAAATACATCCAGGCTGGCCATGCGCCTGTATGACAGACCTGATACCACCTCGGAATGCACGTGAATACGCAGGAGCTGCAGAAGCCTGCGCAAGCCAGCATACACCCAGCCGCCGTGCCCGACGAAGACGTGCGATCTCCAGTTCGCCACACCAGCTTGGGTGCACAGCCGATGGAATACTTCCGAAAGTGTGCCCAGATACTGCGCGGCTGGATCTGCGAAACCAGAAAGGTTGCCGAATGCCAAGCCAGGGTAGAAGTATACCGCGAACGCCATCCACTCTGGGGTCTGGATGCCTCCCATACGGCGCTGGTTCTCGACCATACCGTTCTCCTTGGACTGGCGCGTACTCTCCGGCGTCGAGAGGCAGAGGCATACACCCGTGAGCCCCTGCCACATACACGGAAAGTACACTGCAGTCGCGAACCACGTGGTCTCGCGCAGCACCTTTCAGGAGAGACAGAAGTACCACTACCACCAGCTAGGGGGGCGGCCGCGCCTTCCCCTCGAGCTGGTGGCACCTCGTTCCGGGCACTCTCTGGAGGCATACCCGGAAGGAGGTGCCACCAGCTCGAAGATGGAGCGGCCACCCCCCTAGCTGATGGTAGTGGTACTTTTGTCTCTCCTGAGCCTTGAGCCAGTGGAATACCAACCCGTCCCCGCCGGGTGGGATAGCCCAGCGCCTCAGACCCTCGGCCGCCTCCTCGTTGGATGGGGTATACTCCCCAGTCTGTTCGTCCCACTGCCCTGCCATTGCCAACAATGCGGACGCGCGTGTGTATATGGAAAGAGATACGAAAAGCGAAATACGACTGGAGCCCAAATGGCCAAGGCAAACGAATGATGCTGTGGGAAAGTGCCAATGTCCATACGAACAGAAACCAAGCACATACATGTGTCACACTGATAGGACAACTCATACTCACAAGCAGGTGAGGTTGAGGGCGGCTCCTGTTTCAAAACGGGGTTCTCGCTTGAGTTCCCGATGGGGCGCTCTGGAGGGACCCAAGGGGAGTCGCCGTGAGAGGCGGGGCCCGAGGCCTCTGGGGGCTGGGGGGGACCAGAGAGGGCACAGATGATGAGGTCGAGGGCGGCTCCTGTTTCAAAACGGGGTTCTCGCTTGAGTTCCCGATGGGGCGCTCTGGAGGGACCCAAGGGGAGGCGCCGTGAGAGGCGGGGCCCGAGGCCTCTGGGGGCCGGGGGGGGCCAGAGAGGGCACAGAGGATGAGGTTGAGGGCGGCTCCTGTTTCAAAACGGGGTTCTCGCTTGAGTTCCCGATGGGGCGCTCTGGAGGGACCCAAGGGGAGGCGCCGTGAGAGGCAGGGCCCGAGGCCTCTAGGGGCTGGGGGGGGCCAGAGAGGGCACAGAAGATGAGGTCGAGGGCGGCTCCTGTTTCAAAACGGTGTTCTCGCTTGAGTTCCCGATGGGGCGCTCTGGAGGGACCCAAGGGGGGGCGCCGTGAGAGGCGGGGCCCGAGGCCCCTAGGGGCTGGGGGGGGCCAGAGAGGGCACAGAGGATGAGGTTGAGGGCGGCTCCCGTTTCAAACAAGGTTCTCACACCGATAAGACAACTCACACTCACAAGCAGGTTAGTCAACATAGCGGCACATGATACATTTGATACATATTGCACATGATACATATGATAGACATGAGACAAAGACACACAAGAGTCGGTCACATTTTTGGGGCAAATTTCAGACACATGCATTTGTTATATATGATATATATTGCACATGATACATATGATAGACATGAGACAAAGATACACAACAGTTGGTCACATTTGTGGTGCAAATTTCAGACACATGCATTTGTTATAAATGATGCATAGTGCACATGATACATATGATAGACACGAGGCAAAGACACACCACAGTTGGTCACATTTTTGGGGAAAATTTCGGACACATGCCTTTGTTATATATGATACATATTGCACATGATACATATGATAGACATGAGGCAAAGACACACAACAGTTGGTGACAGTTTTGGAGCAAATTTCGGACACATGCCTTTGTTATATATGATACATATTGCACATGTACATATGATAGACCTGAGACAAAACACAACAGTTGGTCACATTTTTGCGGCAAATTTCGGACTGATGGATTTGTTATGTATGATACATATTGCACACGATACATATGATAGACATGAGACAAAAACACACAACAGTTGGTCACCTGTTTGGGGCAAATTCCGGACACATGCACTTGAGAATATATGATGCATATTGCACATGATACTTATGATTGACATGAGACAAAGACACACAACAGTTGGTCACATTTCTGGGGCAAATTTCACACACATGCATTTGTTATGGAGGACTCATATTGCACATGATACATATGATAGACATGAGACAAAGACACACAACAGTTGGTCACATTTTTGGGGCAAATTTCAGACACATGCATTTGGTATATATGATACATATTGCACATGATACATATGATAGACCTGAGACAAAGACACACAACAGTTGGTCACATTTGTGGGGCAAATTTCAGACACATGCATTTGTTATATATGATGCATATTGCACATGATACATATGATAGACACGAGACAAAGACACACAACAGTTGGTCACATTTTTGGGGCAAATTTCGGACTCATGCATTTGTTATGCATGATACATATTGCACATGATACATATGATAGATGCGAGACAAAGACACACAACAGTTGGTCACATTTTTGGGGCAAATTTCGGAGACATGCACTTGTTATATATGATACATATTGCACATGATACACATGATAGACATGAGACAAAGACACACAACTGTTGGTCACATTTTTGGGGCAAATTTCAGACACATGCATTTCTTATGTATGAGTCATATTGACATGATACATATGATAGACATGAGACAAAGACACACAACAGTTGGTCACATTTTTGGGGCAAATTTCAGACACATGCATTTGGTATATATGATGCATATTGCACATGATACATATGATAGACATGAGACAAAGACACACAACAGTTGGTCACATTTGTGGGGCAAATTTCGGACACATGCACTTGTTATATATGATACATATTGCACATGATACATATGATAGACATGAGACAAAGACACACAACAGTTGGTCACAGTTTTGGGGCAAATTTCGGACACATGCACTTGTTATATATGATACACATTGCACATGATACATATGATAGACATGAGACAAAGACACACAACAATTGCTCACATGTTTGGAGCAAATTTCAGACACATGCATTTGTTATATATGATACATATTGCACATGATACATATGATAAACATGAGAGAAAGACATGATAGGACAACTGAAACTCACTAACAAGATTGTGGGACACATACACCCACAGTCCAGGTGGTCTCATTGTTTGGGACATTTTGTTTTGCCACTCCCGCACACTTCATATATACACTCCCGAGATGCAGAGAAGCAATACCCTGGTCTAAATGCACGCAGCCCCTGCCTCCCCAGTGCGCACGCACGACTCTGGAAAATTGCTCATATACCGTGCCATCAGGCAGCGCCGAAATCGTTGACGGCGGAGCCCTGTGAGCCCACCGCCTCCACGTCAATACCGTTGTGGCCCAACGCATGACGGACCTTCACAGCAGCCTGGAACTCTTGAAGTGATACCTCCTGCTGCGTTGGACCAGCTCCGTGAAAACTGTTCCCGCGATACCTGAAACAGGTGGCGGCCCTGTGGCGACACTGAGCCACGAATGCCAACCCCCCACAGCTTTGCCAATGGGCCATCATACGCACTCGCGAAAGTTTACCCTTGTCGAGCCACTCATACACTTTCTTCGCATGCTGGTCCAATGCCGGCTCAGTCTTCGTGTCCGGCAGCACTGCTTCGCCCGTGCCGCTCGCGCGCAGGGCGGCAGCACCCCTTTTCTCATACTGCTTCTTGGGTGCCAGGCAATACTGCAAGGACGGCAGGATCTCCTCAATCTCTTTGTAGAACTCCTCATACATCGTCGGATTCAATGCCGCCTTGTTCGCCGCCTGTACCGAGGGATCGTTTTGATACTCGCAGAAGGTCTTCATCGCGTGAATGAAACGGTTAATACCGACACCCCTCCGCTCCGGCCCCTTGCTGCACATCTCCGACATCCATGCGGCCCCACTCTTCAGCGGCTCCTGCATCTCGTTCCATACCTGCTTGTCAGATAACTTCGCGAACTTGGAAGGCCCGTATACGTTGAGCAACTGCGACGGCAACGTCTCGAATACCTTCAGCCACTCCCGCTTCTTCTGGTCCTTCGCCTTCTCCGCTGAGGCCGGGGCGCCCGGCTGCGCCCCTGGAACCAACATCGCGAAGTCAGTGGCCATACCACTGTCGAGGCTCATTGCGACCGATTGGGACGAAACCGCAGGGAATATACTTCCGAGTGGGAAGACTGGTACTGCCGCGCCAGCTGTGGGATTACATGGCTGCAATAGGAGACGCATGATACACATGAGATACAGTCGCAACACAGAGCATTTAAACATTATCGCCTTTTCCGTCTTAGAAGCGCCGAAGACGGTCCAAGAGGCCCCCAAGATCGCCCCAAGACAGACCAAGAGGCCCACAAGAGGAGCCAAGACGGTCCAAGAGGACCCCAATATAGCCCTGGAGGCCCCCCAAGACGACCCCGAGAGGCCCCCAAGATGGCCTCAAGAGGGTGAACCCGAACAGACCCTTCTAGTCCTCCACCCCAAGATGACCCCAAGAGCCCCCATTTTTGGGCCAGTTTGGAGACGCAACATGTCGGTATATATGATACATACCAGCCTTGCTCTTTGTCGGAGATACACGCGTAGGGAGCCAACGTGTGCACGACAAAGGCGGTCACATTTTTTGGAACAGGTCAATGAAAATACTCTTTCTATGCATGCATGTATGTCTGTATGTATTTCTGTATGGGTGAATCTGTGTAAAATGGAAGTATGTCACACATACGACGGTATGTAACTCTCAGTGCATGTCTCGACGTACGCATGTGTATGTGTATATGACTGTGTAGGTATACGTCTATGTGTAAAGGCGTGGCTATGCGCGTCGAACTAGTATGTTTACATGTGTGTATGTATGTATATGTGTATGTCATTGCTGCTGTATGCTCTTCTTTCATACTGTTCTGGTCGACCACTGTGTCAGACAACATGCAACTATACAAATGAACACCGCCCTCGGGGTTCAGCCAGCAACGCTTCCAACTTGACTTTGGATACTCGTCTGGTGATCCACCTTCCCTGTTTTTCCATTCTTTCATACTCGGAGCCGCCGCGAGCGTGCACTGCGGATACCAGCTCCTCGTAACTCCTCTTCCGCGCCCCCGTGCCTGCAGGCTTCTGCATACCGCGCTGCACCAGCACCGCGAGCTTCTTCTTAGTATGCAACTTCGCGTACTTGATACCCAGACCCTTCGCGGCCTTGATCAAGCCGCGATACTGCTGTGTGTGCTGGACCTTCTGAGTCACAACGCTCAGACAACTCGCGAGCACACGGAACTCTGGAATACCGTCCAATTCAACCTTGGGACACAAACGGCGGCGACCCATCTGAAACGCCACCTCCAAAGGTCCGCCAGCGCGTTTGGAGGGTAACTTCCGCAGCACAGCGAGTGATACACCCACGCAGCTGCGGATATCCTCCAAAACCTGAATTGTGTGAGAACGCGTGGATACACTGTATGCTAGCCCATTTCGGACACGCGAAACGTTTGCCCGCACAGACTTGCTCTTGCCATACAGCTCAATGAGGTACCAAAGACCATGCAGCGAATACCTGTTGATAGCCTGCCGCGTCTCGCAGAACAATACATACATGGTCGCGGCACTCACTTGAGACGTGGTGTTTAGAGCCTTCCTCATACGACCCAATGCTGTGGTCATACTGTCGCAGGACACCACGCCAAAATACGCAAGCTCCGCCGCAGCATCGCGTCCACACTTCCGACACTGCCGCTTCAGAAACCACTGATGCAGCTCCTCGGTATACTCCGTTGGCGCGCAGCCCATGCAAAACTCAAGCATGTGCATAAAACACCGCATACAGTCCATGCTGTTATACTCACCTGCCATCTTCACCTGGTTCCTCTGAACAGCCACGGCCACATAGTCCGGGACACTGTCCCCGATGGCCATGATGTCAGCGCTCGCGACCGAGACGCCCTCCACACGGGGACGCTGAAGCCCCGATACTACGTGCGCCCACTTCTCCGCAAATGCAACAAGGCGCCGTCGTATACGAGCCCTGCGAAGAGTGCGAATGAAGTTCAAACCAGAATACGCAATGTGCAAACCTTCCCGATGGGCCAAATACGAGCACCCCCTCTCTTTGCATACTGCCTCGCAGTGCCGCACGAGTCCACAACAACATGAATCGAAGTTCTCGACGAATACACTCCACCGATCCAAAAGGTAGTCACATACGACAGGTACTCCTGCCTGACCTCTGGTGAAACGCAGTAATACAAAGGGGAGCAAAAAATACCCTGCGGAGTCCATGCAAAGGCAATACGTGGCCAAGAATAACCCCCTCTTGAGCCAAAGTGCCTATGAACAACACGCACAGAAATCGTCGTCGTTGTTGTTGTTTCGTGATGGTGATGGTGATGGTGGTGATGGTGATGATGGTGATGATGATGGTGATGGTGGTGTTGGTGATGGTGGATGTTTCCTGATGGTGGTGATGGTGATGGTGATGGTGATGGTGGCGTTGGTGATGGTGATGATGAGGGGGAGGAGGAGGAGGAGGAGGAAGAGGACGAGGACAAGGCTGAGGAGGAGGAGGTGGAGGAGGAGGAGGATGCAATCAGAAGAGCCAGAGGCCTCTTGAATGCCTCTCGGAGTCTACTCGGATGTATCTCGGGAGCTTTGTAGAAGCCTCTTGGGTCGTCTTGGGGGCCTCCTCGCGTGACCCGGGGGCCTCTTGGAGCATCCTGGGTGCCTCGGGGAGCCCCTTGGAGCTTCTTGGGGGTCTCTTGGGCGCCTCTTGGGCGCCTCTCGGGCGCCTCTTGGGACCTCCTGGGGGCCTCTTCAGGCCCTCTTGGGGCGCTCTTGGGAGCCTTGGGGGCGCTCTTGGGGCCATCTTGGAGGACATGTTTTTTTTCTATGAAGGCATACCCTTGGACTCCAGCTCATAAGCGCGAGCGGACCGGAGACGCTGTGTTCATACCCCACTTAACCAATTCGGTGTAGAACTGACGCAGAATGGCAATGCTGCCCGAAGAAAAGTGGCCAATACGATCCGCAAGCTCCACTCCATTCAGCAGCTCTGCCCCAGTCCTGGCATCGAGCCCCGGATACGCGCTTCGCTGTGCCAGAATGTGTCCGCAGACTATACCGCATAGACGATCATACTCGCGACACGCCCCTGAGTCGAAGTGCTTGGCGTACTGCCACACCTCACTGGACCCCCCATACAGGAAGCAATGCTGAGGGCAATACGCGAAAGCCTGGGTGAGAAATGACCCCACGGCGCCGTGCAGCCCAGGCTCATACGCCCGCATGTCGGCCCGAGGTGGGTAGAGATCATTCCCCAGGGATATCCATACCACGGATCGCGGCGCCTCACAGCACGCCGTGATGCATTGAAGTACGCACTGACACGTCCGGGATGGATCCCAATCATTGCAGAACGCGAGGCCGCCGCGAGCCACCAAAATACAGCGCCGGCCCGTCCTCTCATACACCGCTTGGAGCACATCCTGCATATACACCGACCAGTGCTCGGCACCGCGTACAAAAGCCCCCGAATCGACAACAATGATACCAGGGGGGCGCTGCTTCGCTCCAGGCGGCACCTCACCCAGGTCATTGCGGCATAGCAGAGCCTGAGCAGCGCCCCATGCATACAGAGCACAAGGAGAGGTAACCATCGCTCGTTACTAGGGGAAACACTGCAATACGAGGAGGTTCGGAATCAAGGAAATACGGAGGTCTCTGGCCGGAGGTTCGGACTCAGCGATATACGCCCTGGGCCCAAATGGCTACGGCATACACAAGAAGGATGCTGTGAGAAAGTGCCAAAGTCGATACAAACAGAACAATCGTGCTTGCGTTCTATACTGCCCTCTCCCAGAAACGCACCCAACGAGTGATCACGCATGGCTACGGCATACACAAGAAGGATGCGGTGAGAAAGTGCCAACGACCATACACACTGAACAATCATGCATGCGTTCTATACTGCCCTCCCCCAGAACCGCACCCAACGAGTGAGCACAACAGTTGGTCACATTTTTGGGGCAAATTTCAGACGCATGCATTTGTTATATATGATACATATTGCACATGATTTGATAGACATGAGACACAGACACACAACAGTTGGTCACATGTTTGGGGCAAATTTCAGACACATGCATTTGTTACATATGATACATATTGCACATGATACATATGATAGACATGAGTCAAAGACACACAACAGTTGGTCACATTTTTTGGGAAAATTTCACACACATGCATTTGTTATATATGATACATATTGCACATGTTATGCATGATAGACACGAGACAAAGACACGCAACAGTTGGTCACATTTTCTGGGGCAAATTTCGAACACATGTATTTGTTATATATGATACATATTGCACATGATACATATGATAAACATGAGACAAAGACACACAACAGTTGGTCACATGTTTGGGGCAAATTTCAGACACATGCATTTGTTATATATGGTATATATTGCACATGATACATATGATAGACATGAGAAAAAGACACACAACAGTTGGTCACATTGTTGGGGCAAATTTCAGACACATGCATTTGTTGTATAAGATACATATTGCACATGATACATATGATAGACATCAGACAAAGACACACAACAGTTGGTCACATTTTTGGGGCAAATTTCATACACATGCATTTGTTATATATGATACATATTGCACATGATACATATGATAGACATGAGACGAAGACACACAACAGTTGGTCACATTGTTGGGGCAAATTTCACACACATGCATTTGTTATATATGATACATATTGCACATGATACATATGATTGACATGAGACAAAGTCGCACAAAGATGCTACAGACAAACGCAACGCATGCACACGATGAATGACACGCATGCTGCACCTGATACCTGTGATACACGTGGTACATATGGAGCACATGGTGTAGTTGTTGCCGAACACAAGATCGATGCACGCGATACATCCGGGCCATGATACGTACAATAGATATGGTACTAGGCCGACATGGTACACACATGCGCGTGTGTACGTTTTTTTTCAACGCCCGGCACCATACGTCATAGATCATTCCGGCGTCGCCGTGCCGCCGTATACGAGCAGCGCACCGTTCTCGCCCCACTCTTCCTCCCTCACTGGAAGCTCTTCATACACTGGCGCATCGGCGGCCTCCGCACTGGCACCTGCAGCAAACTCTGCCAGGATACGTCGGCACTCGGTCTTGGATACATCTGCCGTATCCTCTGTGCTCACGAGGAAATCCAAGAGATTGTTGCCCATATCCATGGACAGAACAGGGTCCGCGTCATACTCCCCTTGATCTGCACAGGCATACTCCAGGCCTTTCCCCTCGTCGTCAGATGACGATACCGAGTCATAGCCACGCACCAGAATCTCGCCGGCCTTCTCAGGCCCAGCCGGGAGGAAGTCACTGCGGCGGAGCTTGCCGAATACATAGCAGCCCTCGCGGGACTTAAAGCGACTGCAGGCAACGTAGCCATACCCTCTCGTAGCCACTCTCTTCTTCTGCTCGAAGTAAATACAGCCGTGAAAGAGACCCGCACCCTGCGCTCGACGCACCGCGGTCGCATACCCGTAGCAGCAGGGCAGGAAGATCTCCCCATTCTCCTCGATGGGGTGCACCAATACCATGTTGCCCGTGCCCACCAGCCTGGCTGTAAACACAGAGTTTCCACGAAGCGACTCGCATACCGCGGCCAACGCCCCATTGACAAAGCCTCGCTGTTTGTCAAAGTTCCGACTGAGGCGAATCACGATACCAGGTCTGGCCAAAATGCGTAAGTTGGACTTCGTGGTGGGATCGGAATACCCACCCTTTTGCAGATCGGCCTCACTAATGCCGAGTAATGCCAGAGCCGCTCTGCATACCTCTGCCGAGCCTGCGTTCGTGCACGTCAGCCAAGAAAACGGATGTCCTTTCTCCGCCGCCAACGCCATACCGCGCTCAACACAAGCCTCCAAGGACTCATGCTGCCAGTGCCGGTCGCCAAAATACTCTGTCAAACACGCTCGATCTGGCTGAGCCTCGCGTATACGGTTCAGGAAAACCAGGTGCTGCTGGTCTGCGGTGCGATACACTGTCTTCAAGTCAACCTTGTCCATTTGGTTGCAGAAGTGCTCGCATTGCCCCCCGCTCAATACTGGCTGCAACTGCTTAAAATCGGCCACGATACCAGTGAAGGGTTTATGCGGCTGCTCCCGCACCGCGGCGAAAAAACGCATCCATTCCTGGTCTTCATACTGGCTGCCTTCATCGCAAAGAATCAAATCAATACCTCTCAAAGCCGAGGGTGGGGCCCAGCGGACCTTCCCGTCTTTCCCGGCCCTCTTATACTTCAGGACTCCTTGTATGGTGTCCACTCGGATGTTCTCAATACCAAGTCTGTCTGGCAGCTTGGACTTGTACTGGTGCACGAGATACCCGGTGGGGCACACGATCAAGACCTGAACAGACTCACATGCCCAAATGGCCAGCTCCAGCAATACTGCCGTCTTCCCACTGCCTGGTGGTCCACTGATATACAAGAAACGCTTACTGTTCTGCTTCTCCTCCTCGTCCTCCAGCGATACACCCTTCTTGACCCGATCGATGGCGTCAGCCTGCTCTGGACCCCACGTGCGCTGCTGATACTTCGGCCTGTTCACGATATCCCACGCCTGCCGGAGGCACTCGTACTCTGGCTCGTTATCGCATTGCGCAACACGCATATACAGCAGAAAATTCGCGCGTTGCTTCTGCTCGAAACAGCCGACACGCTCATCGCGCATACCTCGAAATTGCAGATCGCGTCGGGCCAGCGAGAGCAGGTACTCGAATGCTGCCCTATCATTGGCAAATACAGACCCTCCAGCAGTATACTCCGAGCCGAATGATAGTATCTGGCCGTCCTCACCCACTCGCATCGGCAGCGCATGATTATGGAATTTCAGATCACACGACGTCTCCACGATACCAGCAGTGTCGGACCACTTCCAGGACATGAGGTACTCGATCATGCCCACGAAGTTCTTCATACTGTCCAGGTGTTTGAACGTCCGAGGGAGTAATTGTGCAGCGTATACATGTGGCAGCACAGTCAGTGAATGCTGGCCCCAATAACCGTCCGTCAGCTCGCACCAGTACCTGCAGGCGACCACTTGCGTGGATGCATACCTTTGCTGATGTCTGCCGCCACGGAACTGTACGCAGTGGTTCGAGGTGTCATACTCCCGGCCACGGTGCCATACCAAGAAACTCTCCGATACGGGAGTCCCTGCGACCAGCTGCTCCCTCTTCTCCTGAAGATAAAAGCCATACATCCTCGAGGAAAAGTTGCCTTGCCGCCCGTCATAATTCACCATGGCTGCAGGCTGCGGTGGATACAGCAAAACATGGGAGTAGGACCGCTCAAATTCCGACAGTTGCGCCATACGGATCGCCACTTCCGGCAAGCACGGGCTGCTCTTGCTGAGCAAGCGATACGCGGTCAGCCAGGAGCTGTTTGCATTCTTCTGCACATACTCGCCGAGCCCCACGTCGACGGCATCATGGTCCTTCGCCACATACCCGGAGATGTAGTTCAGACGGCCGTTGCCTATCTGAACATCTATCTCGGCGCAGAATACCAGCGAGAGGAACTTGACGAATGCCGACACGACAGCCGTCCCAGTGCGCCCTTGGAGATTCTGCAACAGCCCAAAGCATACAACCCACGCGCAGATGTGCCAGTGCGGGGTGCCACGGCCCTGGTACTCGGTCTTCATACACCACTCGTAAACGATGAAGTACCTGGACACTGTTCTTTATTTGGGCACACTGTGGTGACATGATACATATGGTACACGATGCGTCTGATACACATGAGACAAACTCGCAGAAGAGTTGGTCACATTTTTGGGGCAGTTTTTGGAACACATCAAGTTGTTATATGTGATACATGGGGTACATGATACATATGACACGCATGAGACAAACTCGCAAAAGAATTCCTGGAATACTGCCATCTGGGCCCCCTGCAGAAATACAGCAGGAGTCATGTGTCCAAGCAGGTGACCAATAATTTCAGACACATGCATTTGGTATGTATGAATCATATTGCACATGGTACATATGATAGACATGAGACAAAGACACACAACAGTTGGTCACATTTTTGTGGCAAATTTCACACACATGCGTTTGTTATATAGGTTACATATTGCACATGATACATATGATAGACATGAGACAAAGACACACAACAGTTGGTCACATGTTTGGGGCAAATTTCATACACCTGCATTTGTTATATATGATACATATTGCACATGATACATATGATAGACATGAGACAAAGACACACAACAGTTGGTCACATTTTTGTGGCAAATTTCACACACATGCATATGGTATATATGATGCATATTGCACAGGATACATACGATAGACACGAGACAAAGACACACAACAGTTAGTCTCATTCTTGGGGCAACTTTCAGACACATGCATTTGTTATATATGATACATATTGCACATGATACATATGATAGAATTGAGACAAAGACACACAACAGTAGGTCACATTGTTGGGGCAAATTTCATACACATGCATGTGTTATATATGATACATCTTGCACATGCTACATATGATACTCATGAGACAAAGACACACAACAGTTGGTCACATTTTTGTGGCAAATGTCAGACACATGCATTTGTTACACATGATACATATTGCACATGATACATATGATAGACATGAGACAAAGACACACAACAGTTGGTCACATTGTTGGGGCAAATTTCAGACACATGCATTTGTTATATATGATACATATTGCAGAGGATACATATGATAGACATGAGACAAAAAAAACACCCAACAGTTGGTCACATTTTTGGGGCAAATTTCAGACACATGCATTTGTTATATATGATACATGTTGCACATGAACATGATAGACATGAGACGAAGACACACAACAGTTGATCACATTTTTTGAGGCAAATTTCATACCCATGCATTTGTAATATATGATACATATTGCACATGATACATATGATAGACATGAGACAAAGACACACAACAGTTGGTCACATTTTTGGGAGATACTGCAACAGCCCAAAGCATACAACCCACGCGCAGATGTGCCAGTGCGGGGTGCCACGGCCCTGGTACTCGGTCTTCATACACCACTCGTAAACGATGAAGTACCTGGACACTGTTCTTTATTTGGGCACACTGTGGTGACATGATACATATGTTACATGATGCGTCTGATACACATGAGACAAACTCGCAGAAGAGTTGGTCACATTTTTGGGGCAGTTTTTGGAACACATCCAGTTGTTATATGTGATACATGGGGTACATGATGCATGTGACACACATGAGACAAACTCGCAAAACAATTCCTGGAATTGTGTCATACAAGAAGACGAACCTGTGGCCCCAGCGGTTCGCCAAGAACAACCAGATACAGCGAACCAGGAAGTACATATGGAGTGACATCATATAGGCACCAGCAAAAATACAGCGAAGGTACGGCTCCATGAAATACGGCCTCGGGAACTTCCACTCCGCGGGCGCGATCGTGATAAACAAATTCGGAAACGCGCACAGCCATACCTGTCCCCGGAGATTCCGGCAGCGTTGATACAGGGCCTCATAATTTCTCGTCGCAGCAGCGCACGAGCATGATACGCACCAGATCAGCGAGGGAGTCTTGCACAATCTCCCAATACCCCGTAGAGGCCTGCGAATCTCGAGTCATAACGTCCCCCGTGACGCCGAGGCTCTTGGCACGGACTTGTGCATTGAAATACTTATTCGCCAAATGCTTCTCGTACAGGAAAAACGGCAGGTCCCGCTGCTCGCCATATACGCGGGCACTGGACAGCACCTTCCGAGTCCAAGACAGGCCGACGGATACCACCCGATTCGTGCTATCCTGGGTCTGGGCATAGTAGTGCTCCATAATACCCGTATCAGTGAAGTCCGTAGTCGGATACAAGACGGGATACATGGCACACTCGATACCTTTCATGACAACAAAGAGGTCGTAGGAGGACAGATTTAAGGAGCTGCGGTTCTCGATGCGGATCCTGTGGGAGTCAAAAAGCTACTGTAATACCTGTTATGCGCCCCCAGAAAATGAATAGTTGTTGATTGTGTTGTTGTGGTTTTTGTTGCTGGCGTGTTTTTTTTCTTTGTTTTTATATTGTTGTTTTCTTTGGGGAGGGGTGGGTCGGGGGCGACCGCGGCGCCCCTGCTCGCGCGGATCCTCTGTTCCGTCAGAAAGCTGCGATAATACTTGCTGTGCTCCGTCAAAAAATGAAATGCAGCCTTGCACCGATCGGTAGGCATACTCGCTTCGCAGACCAGGTCCTTCTTGAAGTACGCGCGCGAGAGGCCCACCTTCTTCCAGTTGAACTGGTGCGCAGCGCCATACCTCTCTTGCTGTACTGAGGCCCTCAAGACGACGATGCTCAGAGCACGACATTCGTCGAGGGTCATCTCGTGCACACAGGGTCCAGTGCTGTGGTCCAGCGAAAACTGCCGAAACGAATATCGAGGCCAGGCGATACACTCCTTTGCCTCGTCGCCCGACTTCGTCGCCAAGGGGATCCTATACAGCTCCGACGTCTTTGCAACCTTGAGGGCCTGCCCATGGTTCTGCACACGGCGGTTGAACTTCTCGAGAGGAGTCTCTTTACCAGAACAGCAAGGGCAGCTGGCAACCACAGGCGTGTACATGCCTGGCTTATACCACCATCTCGAAGATATACCAACTTGGCCACAGGCGTGCACCACCGGGTCCTGCGGCACTTGCCGACGATACGCCGCCAGCATGTCTGGTTGTTCCGACGTGCTACGATCCTGATACACACGGTTCGAGAAATACTCGTCATTGAAGAAGAACGAACCGCAGGCCTCGCAAGCGGACCAACTCCCGTAGCACACCCAGAACGCAAAGTCTGTCAGATTATACTGCTTATTGTAGGTGGCTTGGATACGGGTGAGTGATGTCATGGACCAAGACTGTCGCTGAAATACCTCCTGGCACTTTAACATGGCATACGCAGCAATAAGACAAGCGTCCGCCGCCATTTTCGGGAATACTATGCAACGGTCAGCTGTCGCCACGCTGCAAGCTCTCGCATACCAGCCTTGCTCTTGGTCGGAGATACACGCGTGTGCAGTCCTCGGCAGCACCTGGCCCTGGAAGGTCCTCTCGTAGGCCTCCACCACAGGACCTGGCAGCGCACCCTTGTATACGAAGGCACCGGGATACTCGAGTGCCAACTTGGCATGCCGTTCGTGGACACCAAAAAATACGTGTAGATTGTGCAAAGGCACCAACTCTTCCGCCACCCCCAAGCGCTGACATAAGGATACACGCACAGCCTCCAAACCAGATCTAGCCCGGGCGCGCAGGCCGCGCGAAGCAACCTCCCGGATGTGGCCGAGCTTGCTATCCAGAGAAACCAAGGAATACAAGAACTCCCACTCCTGTTGCTCTAGGTGCTCGCTGGTCCAGTATTCGCCACATTGCTCGCGATAGCGACGATACGCTACGAGCCGCTGCGCGGTCCTGCAATCCACGAGATACTGCGCCAATAACTGCTTTTTCACCTCCTCGGCCGAGACACCCTTCTGCAGCTGCTCCAGGACATACTCCCCGCATACGTGGCTGTGTATCTCCTCAGCATTCTCCAGCATTGCCAGCTGCTGGGAGGGCGCCTTCAGCCACCTCTCCAGGGCGACCCAATGTGCAAATACCCCGGTCTCCGCGCGATACTTGTCCACCAGCGCTCGCCCCCTCAAGCCTTCTACGTGATACCAGTACTGGAGGTCCCTGCGCGACAACGCGTAGACGGCGCAATTGCCATGTTTGGCACCGTCTCCGAGTCGATACTTGCCGAGCCACTCTCGCAAGGCATACTGACCCGCCTCATACCCCCAGGCCTTCAGACGTGCTTCGATACGGGCTCCTCCCAGTCGACCGCGGCAGGCCGTTTGGCCGCGCGGGCAGATCCGGCGGCGGCTGGCCGTTTCAAAACCCCGCCTGCGACCTGCGCCGCCGGGCGCTTCAATACACGCCTGGTGACGGCCTGGGCGGATGAAGCCGCCGCCTGCACTGAAGAGCTCACCGACGCATACGCATCGCACCACTGCCTCAACACTCCTCGGGACACCAAGACAGCTTTCCGTCGCATACGCAACACGGCATGCAACGCGCGGTACTTCAGCCCTGGATATACCGCGCGCATGTGGTCACCAAGTGCCGCGTCGAGCTTTTCAGCCGTGTCATACTGCAAAGGTCCGGAGTCAGGGCGATACTTCACGTACCATTGCCTCAAAACCATACCGCTGACAGCGACGGGAGGATCGCTCTCCGAGAGAAGCTGCGAGAGGACCTCCGCGGCGGCCTCGTCGGCGAAGCTCTCCCGATACTGATTGAGTCGAAGACGCTGGTCTATACATTCCTCCACAGCTTGGGCAGTATTCAATGCTCCCTTGGCGCCCCACTCCGTGCTGAGCCACTTCTGGCATGCCCTGGCGTCAGCAGATACAGATAAATGCCCCAGGAGCCACTGCTTCAAGACGGCCCCGTCAGTAGTCCCCTCGGGCATGTCTGTGCGAATACGTTCTCCATACCAGGTCTCCAGATGGCCAGCGCTCTGCACTTTGACAAGCGTCTCTTTGGAAGAATACTGCAGTAGCCACGCCGTTGCGACCCTATCTGGCACATATAGTGGTGGATCCAACTGTCGGAGCGCCCCGCATAATTTGAAAGCTGTATTATACTCGATGCCCAGGTGGCGGATGGCAGAGCCGTGCTGCTCCTCCAGCTCCTTGGCGCTAGAAATACTGACCTTGCCAGGCACAACCCGATACTTGCCCCACCAAGTCTTGCACGCCTGGTGACTGGCCTGGATACCCTTTGCAACGAGCGCCTGATGCAAATGATACGGGCTGCCGCAGTCAGCCAAGGGAGGCCGCGACAGCTCTGGGCCATACTGGTCGTCAAGGGCTTTCGCCGACAAAGCCATGACCCATCCAAGAACACAGGCGGATCTTGATCCGAGATGGCTACGGATGTGACAGTGATCAGTGATTTTGTTCGATGACGTGGTGACGCACGGACTTGTTGTGGTAACATGCCGACGACGACGACGACGACGACGACGCGACGACGCGCGCATGTGTCCCGCATGGTATTTTTTGCAAGGGATTGTAGCCCCTGGCAGGCGCGCGGACGCCGTTGCATGCGAAAGTAGCTCGCGCGAGCTCATGTAACATGAATAAAAAACATTTGTTTTTTGAGGATTCGGACAGCGCGCGCGGGTAGAAATTTGGAAAATCCGTGCACGTGTTTTTGGAGGACCTACGGTGCGATTCGTGCGATTTTATGATACGCGGTGCTGAATTTCTTAAGAAACCCAATGGTATTGGAAGATTTCGGCGTGCGCGCGCGAAGAAAAAACGAATGTGTCCCATATGGTATTATTTGACAGGGATGATGGCCCTGGCATGCGCGCAACCGTTGTTGCAGAAGTTCGAAGCACGTGAAAAAGTTGCTCGCAAGAGCCCGTTTGACAGAAATGTTGAAAACATATTGGGTTTCCTCAGAAATCCGCAAGAGCGCGCGGGATGAAATTTTGACAAATTTGTTTTGAAAAACCATTGGTTTTTTCATGTTTTTATGTTAAAATCGCTACGAAAACTAAGGTTTGGGAAGGATTTCATCTTGCGCGCGCGAGTGTGCACTTCGTGTCATTTTTTGCAAAGGATTCTTGAAGTTTGGTTATGTTAGAACAAGACATGTCATTTTATATTGTTTTTTGACAGGGAAAGCGGGCGTCAACAAAACAACCGGATCTGGTACACATCGTTTTGCCTGAGACTTCCTCACGAAAATTATGAAAATGAGGCTGCGGCCTAGGCGCGGGGAGGGGGCCGCGCACCAGGGGCCCCAACAATAATTACCCTCTAGAATAAAGAATGTTCAACAACAATTACTAGCACGTGGGGACACACCGTTCTCACCAGTGCCAGGGTTTTCATAGGAGGCGGGCAATACCCCCACTTTGTGGGGGGGCCGGTTCAAGCTCTACCAAATTTCCAAACGACTCTTCGCCACCACCCACACCCAGCTTCCCGCCCTATGACGTTCGGACACTTCACTTCGTGGCATGCGGACGACCGTGGCTACTATTCAGGGCCCCGCGGCCGACGACGACGGCGTGCGCGCGCGAAGAAAAAACGAATGTGTCCCGCATGGTATTATTTGACAGGGATGATGGCCCTGGCAGGTGCGCAACCGTTGTTGCAGAAGTTCGAAAAAGTTGCTCGCAAAAGCCCGTTTGACAGAAATGTTTAAAAAGTGTTGGGTTTCCTACGAATCCGCAAGAGCGCGCGGGATGAAATTTTGACAATTTTTTTTGAAAAACCATTGGTTTTTTATGTTTTTATGTTAAAATCGCTACGAAAACTAAGGTTTTGGAAGGATTTCGTCTTGCGCGCGCGAATGTCCACTTTACCTTATTTGTTGCAAGGGATTCTTGAAGTTTGGTTATGTTAGAACAAGAAATGTCAACTTTAGCTTATTTTTTGCTAGGGAAAACCGACCGTAACAACACAACCGGATCCGGACTCCCCCGTTTTGCCTGAGACTTCCTCACGAAAATGATGAAAATGAGGCTGCGGCCTAGGCGAGGCGGGGGGTCGTGCACCAGGGGCCCCAACAAAAATTATTCTTTAGAAGTAATAATGTTCAACAACAACAACAACAACAACAACAACAACAACAACAACAACAACAACAACAACAACAACAACAATCACAACAACAATCACAACAACAAGGAACAACCGCGCGTGAGTGCCCCATGGTCCCAAACCTCGTTCCCCCGCGTTTTTCCCTAAGGTGGAACCGCGCGTCTGTGCCCCATTGGCCGGTTCGGAGCCCCCCCCCCCAACAACCAGCAACCAGCAACCTGGGACTCCGCTCCCTGCTCCGCTGGCGAATTCGCTCGCTTAAGGGTGTGGACTCATCCTCCATGCCAGTTTGCCGTGTCTGCACCAGCGAAGCTCCGGACTCTACGGAGTCCTCTCGGATCACTAGGTGGATCCAGCTCTACTAGAATCCTATTACTGGTGGATCTAGCTCTACTACAATCCTATTAGTGGTGGGTCCACCTCTACTTCAATCCTGTTAGTGGTCGGTCCACATCTACTACACTCCTATTACTGCTGGATCCACCTCTACTACAATCCTATTAGTGCTGGATCCACCTCTACTACAATCCTATTTGTGGTGGATCCACCTCTACTACAATCCTATTAGTGGTGGGTCCACCTCTATTACAATCCTATTAGTGGTGGATCCAGCTCTACTACAATCCTACTAGTGGTGGATCCACCTCTACTACAATCCTATCAGTGGTGGATCCACCTCTACTACAATCCTATTAGTCGTGGATCCAGCTCTACTACAATCCTATTACTGGTGGACCCAGCTCTACTACAATCCAACCTTTTTTCGTTTGGTGAAGTCCTCCTCCTCCTCCTCCTCCTCCTCCTCCGCCTCCTCCTGCCTCCTCCTCCTCCTCCTGGCGAAGGAGGCCTAGAAGGGGGAGACCTATCCACCCTAACCAAGTTCTCACCGAATCTCGCCGTGTTTCGGCCGTCTTCAAGCTGTCTGCAGCCGTTCGACTGTGAGTTGTCTACGAGCCGTCGTCGTTGAGAGGGGCGTGCCGAAATGCGATTTCGGAGGAGCTCCCTGCGAGACCCAGGGCCGCGATCCTCGAGAGCGGTGTGCCGAAAAGAAGCTTCGGTGGAGCTCCCTGTTGGGCCAGGGCCAGGATCCTCGAGAGGTGTGTGCCGAAATGAAGCTCCGGCGGAGCTCCCTGTGGGGCCAAGCCCAAGATCATCGAGAGGGGTGTGCTGAAATGAAGCGTCGGTCCAGCACCCTGTGGGGCCAGGGCCACGGTCCTCGAGATGTGTGTGCCGAGATGAAGCTTCGGTGGAGCTCCCTGTGGGGCCAAGGCCACGATCCTCGAGAGGGGTGTACCGAAATGAAGCTTCACTGGAGCTCCATATGGGGCCAGGGCAACGATCCTCGAGAGGGGTGTGCCGAAATGAAGCTTCGGTGCAGCTCCCTGTTGGGCCAGGGCCACGATCCTCGAGAGGGGTGTGCCGAAATGAAGCTTCGGATGAACTCCCTGTGGTGCCAGGGCCACGATCCTCAAGAGGGGTGTGCCGAAATATTGTTTCGCTGGAGCTCCCTGTTGGGCCAGGGCCACGATCCTCAAGAGGGGTGTGCCGAAATGAAGCTTGGGTGGAATTCCCTGCGGGTGGTGCCAGGTCCACGATCCTCGAGAGGGGTGTGCCGAAATCAAACTTCGGTGGAGCTCCCTGTAGGGCCAGGGCCACGATCCTCGAGAGGTGTGTGCCGAAATGAAGCTTCGGTGGAGCTCCCTGTTGGGCCAGGGAGCTCCCTGTGTGGCCAAGGGCACGATCCTCAAGATGGGTGTGCCGAAATAAAAACTCGGTGGCGTTCCTTGTGGGGCCTGGGCCACGATCCTCGAGAGGGGTGTGCCGAAATGTTGTTTCGCTGGAGCTCCCTGTGGTGCCAGGGCCACGATCCTCAAGAGGGGTGCGCCGAAATTCAGCTTCGGTGGGGCTCCCTGTGGGGCCAGGGCCACGATCCTCGAGAGGGGTGTGCCGAAATGAAGCTTCGGTGGAGCTCCTTGTGGGGCCAGGGCCACGATCCTCGAGAGGGGTGTGCCGAAATGAAGCTTCGGTGATCTCCCTGTGGTGCCAGGGCCACGATCCTCAAGAGGGGTGTGCCGAAATGTTGTTTCGCTGGAGCTCCCTGTGGGGCCAGGGCCACGATCCTCGAGATGTGTGTTCCGAAATGAAGCTTCGGTGGAGCTCCCTGTGGGGCCAGGGCCATGATCCTCGAAAGGGGTGTGCCGAAATAAAGCTTCGGCGGAGCTCCCTACGGAGCCATGGCGGCGATCCTCGATAGGGGTGTGCCGAAATCAAGCTTCGGTGGAACTCCTTGTGGGGCCAGGGCCACGATCCTCAAGAGGGGTCTGCCGAAATGATGTTTCGCTGGAGCTCCCTGTTGGGCCAGGGCCACGATCCTCAAGAGGGGTGTGCCGAAATGAAGCTTGGGTGGAATTCCCTGTGGGGCCAGGTCCACGATCCTCGAGAGGGGTGTGCCGAAATCAAACTTCGGTGGAGCTCCCTGTAGGGCCAGGGCCACGATCCTCGAGAGGGGTGTACCGAAATGAAGCTTCGGTGCAGTTCCGTGTGGGGCCAAGGCCACGATCCTCGAGAGGGGTGTACCGAAATGAAGCTTCGGTGCAGCTTCCGGTGGGGCCAGGGCCACGATCATCGAGAGGGGTGTGCCGAAATCGGGCTTCGGTGCAGCTTCCCGTGAGGCCAGGGCCACGATCCTCGAAAGGTGTCCGCCGAAATGAAGCTTCGGAGGAGCTCCCTGTGGCGCCAGGGCCACGATCCTCGAGAGGGGTGTGCCGAAATGAAGCTCTGGTGGAGCGACATGTCGGACCAGGGCCGCGATCCTCGAGAGAGGTGTTCCGAAATGTAGCTTCGGTTAAGCTCCCTGTGGGGCCAGGGCCACGATCCTCGAGAGGGGTGTACCGAAATGAAGCTTCGGTGGAGCTCCCTGTGGGGCCACGGCCGAGATGCTCAGGAGGGGTGTGCCGAAATGAAGCTTGGAACGAGCTTCCTGTGGGTCCAGGGCCGCGATCCTCGAGAGGGGTGTGCCGAAATGAAGCGTCGGTCCAGCTCCCTGCGGGGCCAGGGCCACGATCCTCGAGAGGGATGTGCCGAAATGAAGCTTCGGTGGGGTTCCCTGCGAAGCCAGCGGCGCCAGGGCCGCGATCTTCGAGAGGGGTGTGCCAAAATGAAGCTCTGGTGGAGCGCCCTGTGGAGCCAAAGCAACAATCCCGTGGGGAGGTCCACCGAAATGAAGCTTCGGTGGGCCTCCCTAAGGGATTGTTGCTGGTTGCTGGTTGCCGGGGGGGGGGACACGGGGCCCCAACCCCCGTTTATTCCAACAACAACAACATCATCATCATCGTCATCATCATCATCATCACCATCATCATCATCATCATCATCAGCATCATCATCATCATCAGCATCATCATCATCAACAACAACAACAACCACAACCACAACCACAACAACAACAACACCAACAACAACAACAACCACAACAACAACAACAACAATTACTAGCACGTGGGGACACTCCGTTCTCACCAGTGCCAGGGTTTTCATAGGAGGCGGGCAATACCCCCACTTTGTGGGGGGGCCGGTTCAAGCTCTACCAAATTTCCAAACGACTCTTCGCCACCACCCACACCCAGCTTCCCGCCCTATGACGTTCGGACACTTCACTTCGTGGCCTGCGGACGACCTTGGCTACTACACTGGCGCATGGGTACAGTGACTTGTTGTGGTAACATTTTCTGTAAGCTAGCTTAGTATACGACTTTTCCCCCTGTTCCAACACTGGACACCTGTACTGGTTTTTCGTGGTAACATGTTCCTGACGCTAGAATAGGAAACCACGGTAAACCAGTACGACGCCGGTACTGTCTGTAGGTCCTACAATGATATGGACTGCTTTGGCTGGTGAGGCGCTAGCGTCTGATACGACGTTTTTCCGTTTCTGTACCACACAAGCGAAGACACTTATTTTGAGTGGTACCACGTGGGTGGCGCCAGCATACCACAGGACTTATTTCCGTTGTTGTGAGACGATACATGCTCATTCTTGTTCTGTGGTTGTCGTTCCGGCGATTTTATGATACGCGGTGCTGAAATCCTTAAGAAACCCAATGGTGTTTGAAGATTTCGGCGTGCGCGCGCGAAGAGAAAACGAATGTGTCCCATATGGTATTATTTGACAGGGATGATGGCCCTGGCATGCGCGCAACCGTTGTTGCAGAAGTTCGAAGCACGTGAAAAAGTTGCTCGCAAGAGCCCGTTTGACAGAAATGTTGAAAAAGTATTGGGTTTCCTAAGAAATCCGCAAGAGCGCGCGGGATGAATTTTTGAAACTTTTTTTTTGAAAAACCATTGGGTTTTTCATGTTTGTATGTTAAAATCGTTACGAAAACTAAAGTTTTGGAAAGATTTCATCTTGCGCGCGCGAGTGTGCACTTCGTGTCATTTTTTGCAAAGGAGTCTTGAAGTTTGGTTATGTTAGAACAAGACATGTCATTTTATATTGTTTTTTGACAGGGAAAGCGGGCGTCAACAAAACAACCGGATCCGGACTCCCCCGTTTTGCCTGAGACTTCCTCACGAAAATTATGAAAATGTGGCTGCGGCCTAGGCGCGGCGAGGGGGGCGTGCACCAGGGGGCCCAACAATAATTATTCTTTAGAAGTAATAATATTCAACGACGACGCTGACGACGACGACGACGACAATAACAACAACACTAGCAACAATAACAACAACTTCAACAACAGCAACAACATCAGGAGCAGCAACAACAAGCACAACAACAACAACGACAACAACAACGACGACAACAACAACAACACCAACAACAACAACATGATCACTAGCAGCAATAACAACAACAACCAGTACAATAACAACAACCACAACAACAGCAGCAGCAGCAACAGCATCAGCAGAAACAGAAACAACGACCACAGCATCAGCAGCGACAACAACAACAATAACAAGTATTACGGGGGTCGAGTTCAGCACACTTCACGACAAGTGCAAATTCGATGGCAATGGTCAAAACGATATGGGGATGGTGATGAAAAATGTAATGTGCGGGGTGGTGGCAACATTAGAAGAAAGATAATATGGTGATCATTACGCGCCAAACTATAGTCGCGACCGCAGCATCGTCTGCGTAACAAACGGAATAATCCCCAAACAGAGCTGGCACGTTCTTGCCTTTGATTCTAAGTAAGTGGGTACAGCTTCCAGGCTTTCCCTAAGTGCGCCTCATGCGCTGGCTGGATGTTCCAGGTTTTCGCCCAGTGCCCGCCCGTAGGCGACTCGTGCGCTGGCTGGGCAATGTTGCACCACATCGCTCCCTTTCCCGAAGAAACAATAAAATAGACCCCCCTCCCGAACCCAGATTGGATGATCCCCCCAGGGGAATTGAAATGTGTTCCAAGCTTAGCAGGAAGGAACTTGGATTTTCAACGACCCGCCAGGCCTACTGACATGCAAGCTCCGCACGACTTACCCCTGGAAGAGCTGCAAGTCGCTGCGCAGCTGGCCCTGATCACAAACAACAACGGCTGCACGTGGAGATCCAAAGAGACCTCGGACTCGGTACATGTCCCGGTCCTGAATGCGGCCACATGCCTAGCCCATTCCATCGCCTCGGACGCAGCAGCATCCTTTGGATACAGGGTTGGCCTATGTGGAGGAGGGTTGCTCCTTCTGAAGACCCCAGAGAGAATAGCAGCCCCGATCCTGAGACACCTTAGGGAAGAGCTCCTTAGAATTTTTGGCAACGGCCGCAACTCCCCCGCCCTCAGCCCCAGGAGGATCCTCCTGGAAGGCAGCTGGGACGGAGGCCCCTCGTTCGCCAGACTGGCCGACCCCGAGGATGGCTTCCACCTCGGATGGAACCTAGCCGACCTTGGGCAATCCAGACACCAAGACGTCATAGACGCCATAGAAGCCACCATTGGCGCGGGAGCCGTAGAGCAGATATCCACAGTGTTCGCATGGTTCCCCGACTCCGGCGACTACAGACACATGACGCAGTTGCGGATCAGGTTAGTAGCAGCTGACACCATGGCCGCCGACTTTTGCGGGACGAGCTGCATAACGGTCGGCCCGCAGGTTATGCGGATCTCCCCGGCCACCCCCTCGAGAGAGTAGTCGAGGCGGGACGGAGGGGCGCCTCCCGAGCAACAAGAACACATCGAAGCCCTTGCACAAGAAGCCGTGCGACAAGCCCCAAGAAGGGCAGTCCAACCCCAGATCCTCGAGATCACATCCTTCGACCGGCGAGGCACACAAGTAGGACCCCCTCAAACCAAACACATGCGCCCGGACCCTTGGGCCCCTCGTCACGCCACCCTTAGAATGTTCTCGGCCACGATAGGCTCATCTGGGGCGAGATTACACACAAGAGCATGGCCGCTACCAACCGGAGCAGAGGGCCAGGAACTCCCAGCCAACACGAGGGCCCCACCCCCAACCGTCTGCGAAGACTGGCTGCGTGAAGTCGACGCCGCCATGAACAGCCAGAACACAGCGACGCGCCGCAGACCTACAGAAGACAGGGAGGGCCTGCGAGACTTCAGCACCACTCTCCACCCTGGGGAATACCTAACCGCTGCGATCGCCGCAGGCGGAGTGACATGCGTGACCACGAGCGGCGAAATCGGGTACCTGTACACATCGAACCCTACGTGGGTCACAATCGCGCTGCCGGCCGAAGCTGACCTGAGAGCTGCCAACCGCGGCGCGGATCGCCCACAAGCCAGAGTGACCTTGCAGCTAGCGCACGGCCCACAGCACCTGGCCAAACTCGACGCCACGCCAGCCCGTACGCCTGTGCCGACAGACCTGGGGATCGATACCAGCCAATCTACCAGCCCCTCTCTCCCCCCCAGAAGGCGAGCCGCAGTTGAGCCCCTTCCGGGTCCCGCCCGCCCCAGGACCTGCCCTGACCTGGCGGAAGTGCTCACAAGCAGGAATCGCTCTCACACGAGCCCTGAAGCACAGCTCGTGAGGGCCGAGAACGACGCCGTCCTCGTTGCCCGAGGCATGCTTGGGAGATTCCTGGCCTGGGTCAGAGAGCAGAGTATCCACGACCTCGCGAGAAGCATACAGACCAGGCTGGTTCTGGAACAACGACGGCAGGAAGAGGGCAGACCAATCCCTAGGTACAACTGGGACCTCTTCGCCGCCATTTGGATTCTCGAGCTGGCTGGCCCGAGCACCCTGGACAGAGACCACGTGTTTCAGCTCATTGGTGAGTTGGGAATAAGGGAGGAAACCACTAGGCAGCTCCCATTCGCGCAGTGGCTCTCTCCAGAACCAGACCCCACGTACACTGCACACCACCCGTGGATGGAGGTCCCTGGAAGCAGGGGTGCAGAGACCGACGGCTCCACCACCCACGTGCTGGCCCCCGGCACCACGGAAATGTTGTCGGCCCTCGCCGACGGGTTACGCAATACAGCACAAGAGGAAAAACAGCGCCACGACCCGGGGAGAGTCCCGAGACCCCGAAGAGCAGCCAGGGGTCCCCGAACCAACCCCCCTGACAACGGGGGCGCCAGTCCAGCACAAGAGGCGGCAGCCCAGGCAAGACGCAGGCGGACCCCCTGCAGACCTCTCGCGTCGGATCAGACAGTCCCGGCAGACAGCGCGCAGACACCAGACAACCCCATCGCCCAACCCCTGGAAAACCCACCCCCCGACCCCGCCCGACAGGTCCAGTCCGCCGCGCCCCCCGCGCCCGCCCAAACTCCAGCCGGCGCCAGCGAGGGACAGCACCTCAACAATCCGAGCCAGGACAACGTGAACACCCCCCCAGACAGACCACCTCCTGGCAACCCCGCCCGAGGCAGCAACACCCCCATACGCCCGGAGCGCAGCAACCCCCGGGGCGCCGGGACGAACCGGGACGGAGACGGCAGCGGCGCGCCACCGCCCCCCCGCCCAGAAACGCAGATGGCCAGGAGCGCAGACAGCCCACAAGGTCACCCCCCTCCAACTGACCGTCACACCGCCCCTGTCCAGGAGGCCCTCTCCCCTCCGCAGACAGTCCGGGACACAGAGACCGCTCAGCATCTTGCTTCGGGTACACCCTGCGAAATGCTTAAGAAATCATGGGTTAAGAAATTCATAGTCTCAGAAATTGAATAAAACCCTGAACTTCTATCAAAATCTTTGGATTTACGTTGAAATGTTAAGAATAATCGAGACTCTGGACGAAACCTTAGGTTTTCTTAAGCATCGCCTAGTGTGTACAGCCCCTCGCAGGCCAGCGACGGAGGGGGACCTCCAGACCCGCGAGCAGAGCCCAGGGCCCAGGTCAGCCCCCCAGACTGAACAAGCCACCCTCCTTCTCCTTCTCCTCCTCCTCCTACTATGATTATTAAATTAATATATTATTTTCTCCTCCTCCTCCTCCTCCTTCTCCTCCTCCGAGAGCGAGACCTCCGCCCGACAGTGTGCCCTGCAGAAGGGACAGCGACCCACTTGGCAGGGGGGGCGCCCCCAAGGCGGGACCGCACCTCCAACCGTGCAACGGGACCAAGGAATCACTCCAGAGGGAGGCCCGGTGCGACAAGACCCGAGGAAGACACACGATCGCTCACGGCCATGTGGGAGGTCCCGCCGACGGCGGGCAGGCACAGCGGACCCGCCAGGGGCATCATTCGAAGCGCGCCCGGGGCACAGGGCCCAGGTGATGGGCTAAGAAGAGCAAGACCTGGGACTCAGACCCAGCCCCCCATGGAACCCACTGCAGCACGACAACCTGCTGACGTCCTGCAACAAATATGGGCCCAGCACAGAGACCGTGACACAGGACTCTCGCCTGTGGCACCCCCGGACCAGGTTCTGGCCGCGTACCAAGTGGCCGGGCTGGACAACAATCTAATCCTGGAGACCCTCAGGGCCCTACACGAGCAGGGCACCGTCAGGCTAGGCCCAGAGCACGCGACTGGCGACATTGCGGGGAGAGCACGGGTCGAAGAGGCAACAGAAATCGACTTCACGCAGCAGGCTGGAGTCGTGCCACAAGGAGAACAGGCTGCGAACACCAGCGAGGGTGGGAGGAGCACTCCTCTGCACCTCGTGTCCCTCTTCGATGGGTGGGGGCTCGCCAGACTCGCCATTGGCGACCATGTTCACAAACTCGGAGCCAGTCACAGATTTCTGTCATCAGTTTTTGCCGAGCACAACAGGGAAGCAGCGGAGGCAGTCGCACGAAGGTGGAGCGCAACGCCCGACCCTCTAGACGGAGGCCCTCCGCATGAGCAACTGGCGGTGGACGTGTGGGACCTCTTCCTCCAGCGGGACCCTCTTGACAACAGGACGACATCGGAAAAACACCTCGACTCCCTGGAACGGGGCAGCACATTGCTCATCGTGGCAGGCCCTCCCTGCAACAACCTATCCGCAGCAGGACAGTTCGCGGGACATGACGGTCTGGCCGGCACCCAGTCCTGCTGCTTCTTTGCGGTCCCAGTCGCTTGGTACCTGGCGAGCAAGCGAAGGCCGGACCTCACGATTTTGGTTTTGGTGGAGAACGTCGCTTCAATGCCTGCAGCCCACCGCAAGGCCATATGTGCAGCCATGGGTGACCTGAACCTCGATTGGGCAGTCAGAACACAGGAGATTCGGTCGCCAGCCCGAGAGAAAGGCTCTGGTTTGGAAACTTCCCACCCCCAACCGACACCATCTCCCACCCACGACTTCCTAGCCCTTGGGAACCCAGATGGGCTTTCAGACCAGACGGAAGGATCCCCACCTGGACACAATCCAGGGCCCTGCCAGCAGACCCCGATCCGATCCTCCCGAGCAGCTACCAGACCCACCTACTCTGCCTCCTGTACGACGAAGACAGCAGTCTGAGAAGGTTCCTCAGAAACCCGAATGAGCTGAAGCACGGAGCGCGAGGTGTGCTCGCAGAATGCAGAGCTGAAGAGCGCTTCCCTGGATGCTCAGAAGGACTGCCCCTGGTGATGAGAGAAAGCCCAGCCGCAGAAGCCAAGGTCAAAGCCTGGAGGAAGTGGCTCGTACAAGAGGGAAGGGCACACGGGCTGGGGCCCCCTTCTGCCGACGAAAGAGCAAGACCGGTCGGCTTAGCCGGCTACTACCGAGCGCTCGGCATCCAAGGCAAGGCACTCTACGAGGCAGTTGGCATCCACTTTGACCCCCGCTGCTTGCAGCGAAGGATAGTATCCACGCTCCGGGCATGGAGCAGGGGACGCCCAAGGGGAGAAACCAGCACACCAGCCCCTACGCGAGAACAGATAGCACAGGGATGGGGAGCAGCCACGGCTTTGGCAGGAATGCAATGTCCATGGGCACAGTTCAGGGAGCTCCCCCTCCCGGACGACGTAGCAGAACGGCTGCTCCAGACAGACGGCCTTTTCCCCGCGCCGCCGCTCCCCGAGACTCCACGAACGGCCCCGGAACGCTACACCAGGCGCTGGGGTCTCCCCCCAGGCACCAAATGGCCCCTGGGCCCCGTACCTGGGCCTGGCCATCCGCCCGCCACGCCCTTAATTCAGCCATTGAGGCACTCAGTCGGCACAGGTTTCGTGGCCCTCGTGGCCTCTGGAGTCTCCTCCACAGTGACCCCTGGAACCAGCCCACCTGGGACGCCCTCTGCGGCACGCGCACCCTTGATGATCTGATCCACGCCCTTGATAGCACCCCTGCCAACAACCTCCCCCGTCTCGCCAGTTGGAACGTTAGGTACCTGCGGAGCTGCACTGCCGCTAAGAACCAAATCAAGCACGCCGTCTAGACCCAGACGACTATGAACAACGGCATTGCTTTGATGCAAGAAACACACTGGTCCGAACACAAAACCGAGGTCTGGCGAACCATGTTCCCTGCACGCACCTTGGTTGCCTCTCCGGGCTACACAGGACCTGCAGGAGGACTCGCCGGGGGAGAGTTGGCATCCTGCCCCCCCCCCCCACACGGCGTCACCCTCCTGGAGCAGGAAGAGATAGTCCAAGGATGCGCCATCGCAGCCATCGTCCGCCAAGGCGACCACAGATTTCGGGTCGTCTCTGTATACCTCCCACCGTCAAGAAAGGACGAGACACTCTCCGAGATCGCTCATGCGACCGAACGGTGGGAAAATCGTGACACCTGCTGGGGCGGCGACGTTCACCTCCAACTCGAAGACCCACGAGATGGAGGGGTTGAATCAGTCGCTTTTCTTCAGTCGTGCTTGCAAGCACCGGTTCTGGAACAGCACACGCGGCAGGCACCACCAGAATCGACAGAGACAACGAAGCACAGATTCACACGCTTCCGCGCCCGACTCCGCAGGCCTACGCCCACGAAGTCCGCAGAGCATGGGAGCCAACTCTGTCCGACCATGCTGAAGGGAAACTGGGACACACAAATAAATACACACAAATAAAAAGATTCCCCATATTTTCCTATCTTTTCTGGGTTTTTGTCTTCCCCACCACTTCCCATGTTTTCCCATATTTTCTGGGAAATCGACGATTAATTGTGTCTGTGTGTTTTTTTTCCTCCTGACATGCTCTCCTTCACTTGGAGCCCCAAGGGGCCCGCAGGGCCCGAAGGGGCTACACCATGAAGGCGGGTGACCTCAAGAACCTTCCTAGGCGACGAGCCCAGGGGGGAAATGAGAAGGAGAAGGCCTTCTCAGAAGGCCGCGGGACTTCTTAGAAGTCCGGGGGGCTTCTGAGACGTTTCCTTGGCCTATTTCGAATACAGACAGAACTTCTCAGAAGCCCTCTCAGAAGTCCAGAAACTTCTCAGAAGCCTCGGAAGTCCCGCCCCTTCTCATTTCCCCCCCGCGCCCGCCGCCGACTTCCTACCGCCGCGCACGCTGACCTCAGGCGATTTTTTCATACCTGGAACTCACCTTCGAGGTTCCCCCCTGTCAACCTCACAGGACTTATCCAGCCTGTTCACTGGGTCAGACCTGCGACTGTTGGGGGATTCCCGGACAAGCATTTCGACAATGACGACGGCGAAATCATCGCCGACGACAGGCGCCGGGCCCTCAACCCCCCCGAACTCACTGAGGACAGCGCAGATCCCATTCCGCCCGTTCTCCCTACCCTGATGCGCTTCGGGAGACACGCGCTATCCGCCGCCATGCGGGACTGGTGGAAAAGATTGGGCAAAAACAAGACCCGAGCCTCCCTGGGCCTCCTCCTGGCAGCTGCCATACAGAGAAACGGGCCAACACGCCCGGTGGGCACCCCGGCTGTGGCGGCTGCACGAACACGGTTGGGATGGGCAGGACCTGACCCCCGAGGCAGCCGCCGGCTGGCTCCGAAGGTGGGGCGCAGAAACAGCGCGGAGGGCGGCCAGACTGACACCAGCCCAGAGGGGACCAGGCGCGGAGCGGGCCCCCCTGGCCGCCCACTATAGGACTGGAAGAGAAATCTACAAGAAGACCCACGCCATCCTCGGAGTTCGTGACACCACAGGCTCTTGGCACGATAGGCCTGAGCAGGTCGACCGCGTCCTCTGGGACAGCCGCAGCGCAATCTGGCACACTGCGCCCCCCCTCCCAGGTTCCGCCTCCCGCCTCCTTCATCACTACTTCCTTCAGCACCCCAGCATCAACGCCCCAAGCAGACCCCAGCCCAGATGGGGCAAGATTGCCTCCCTCGTCCTCACCCCCAGCGGAAGCGCTCCGGGAATTGATGGGGAACCCTACGAGGCCTACCACCGTGGAGCCAGGTTCGTCGCCTGCCTCCCGGCACAGGCCTGGCACGCCGCGGAGCTCAGCCCTACCCTCCTGGACACCGTGCTGGGTCCATCAGTCGACCTCCTAGTGTGGATTGGCAAGAAGGCCGGCGCGGAGAGCCCCAACGACATGAGACCACTCCAGCTGCCGTCATGCCTTCGACGAATATACGGAGCCACCCTCGCCGATCTGATAGGCCCAGCGGTGGGGCCACTCCTGAGCCCCAACCAGGCCGCCAAAAAAGGAGGACAATGCGGGCCCAACATCGCCAAGGTTACCAGCCACCTGGGGACAGGGCCCACCCACCCCCCCGACCCTGGCCCTGCCCGGCAGGCCTTGCTTGGCAAGCACGCGGACACCATAGAAAGGTACATCGACATGGCGGCCATCCGAGTCGGAGAGGCACCGAGCACAGCTGTCATCCTCTGCGATCAAAACAAAGCCTTTGAAAGAATCTCCTTGCAGTGGATGGGAAGCCCCCTTCACAAACGGAAGTTACCCCCCTGGCTCCTGCACGCCCTGAACTCCCTCATTAGCGGGCGAAGGGTACAGTCCTGCAAAGGACAGTACAAGGGGCCAGAACGACGCCTCCTGCGGTCCGTTGGGATGGGAGGCACCGCCTCCCCCCTCCTGTGGTGCATGGGCTACGACCCTCTCATTTCCGCTCTCTCCAACATTACCGCCGACGACGACCCCACACACGTCGATGAACTAGCAGCGCTGCTCAGCTCCACGAAGCGGACGCTGCGCGCCGCCATCGCCCTCCCCAGGGCAGCGCGCGCCGCCGGTCTCCCAGTCGAAGCGCACCGTTGCAGAGGTATCCGGACCACGGAATCAGAAGCCCTCAGGGAGGCTCTCGAGGAAGTCCCAGTCGACTTTGAGCAAGACGGGGACAATGTCCTGATCACCGGGCTTCCGGGCGAACTTATTCTGGCCCTCCTCGTGGGAGGCGTGGACCAGCAGGCCATCGACTCGTGCATCCAATTTCAGCGCCCGTGCAGTTGTACTTTCAAAACAGCCCTTGCCCCCGCAGGTCGCCACGAATGGTGGCGCAACCTCATGGACTACACCCCCTTCGGGGGATCCTCCGTGCGGGGCCAGTGGCCACACCTCGGCGCTGCGGCGGCCTCGCGCGCCGCGGAGGGCGAACACCCCCCCCCCAGGTGAGCAGCTCACTAAGGCGCAAGCGGACGCTCTCACAAGAGGGCCGCGGGAGCGGCCCCTCCCCAAGATGAGAGACAGAGCCATGACCCTCCACCTAGCTAAGATGTCCCCCACCCGCACCGCCGCGGCATGGAACTCTTACCTGGTCTCCGTTGCCCCCTACGCCGCCCACTACACGGCCCCCGATGTCATACAAGAGCGCGCGCTTCGCGCGAAGCTCAGGGTCGCGTTTGGGCTCGCCGCAGCTTCATGGATCCCAGACTACATCCTCACCGGGTTAGGCATGCGCTTCCAGGTGCCTGGCGCCCCGCGGGGCCCAGTAGCTACGGCACGGTCCGTCGCAGCCAGAGCATGCGCCCTGAATGACTTCTGGGGGCCCAAGCCAGCCAGAAAGCGGGCCAGGAACCGATGGAACAAACTACTTAAGTGGGCATCCGAAGCCGCGCAGCACCCAGAGACGCCCAGGCCCAGACCCAGAGTCATCACGGAACGCAAAGCTGCGCTAACACTCAATCGCGCACGGGAGCGGCCCGAGCTATTGGAAGGAAAGTACTTCGGGAAAGTGATCTACGTCGCAGCATGGGCACAGATGCACGGCCCCCTCCTTACCAAGTGGCTCGCGGAAACCAGTCAAAAGAGAACGTGGCACCCCTCGAACGGAGAGGAGCGGGGCCTGCTTCGCCACTGCGCGTCCTTTACAGAGTCTGACCACGTCATCCGCATACTCTGCAACGGCCTACCAGGCTCCGCGAGACGGCGAGGAACGGCCGAGCGACGGCCGCATCAATGCCCCTGCGGGACCCACGCCAAGTACGTCTGGATCAGGGCCGGGCCCGGCGACGAAGGCGAGGCCTGGTGCGCTGGACGCGTAGGCCCCGGTCCACACGCCTCGGCGCTCTGGCAACTGCTCGACCCCAACGCCCTGCCCCTCGCACTCCGGGGCAAAGCGGAAGCTTACGCCCAGACCCGGGGCAGCTTGCGTGCCCCCACCAGAGCGGGCCCATACGGTCAGTGCCCTCTGCGCGGGCTCGGGGAGGCGTCGACAGAACACGTGCGGCACTGGTGCCCAGCCGCCGCCCTGGCTTGGAAAACCGCCCGGGGCCCGGACCATTCTGGATCCCTGGCCCTGGGCATCACCTACAGCGGTGAACACCAGCCCCTCCTCGCGAAGGTCCTTCACCAGATCTCATTCAGATACTGCGTAAACCTAACCTCCACCCCCCTCGACGCCAGTGACGCGGCGAGACTCATCCTCCAGGGCATCGTCGCCACGGATACCGACCAGCAAGGCGACAGCGACGACAGCGACCGAGACGGCGACGAACCACCGAGGCCCGACAACCCGGACGAGGCGGCCGCATGGGCAACCATGCAAGATACCTGCCACACGCGCCACCCGCTCTCACTCCGGGACAGGACCATATGCGGAGCCGCCAGGCCACACATGACCCGCCACGCGCGACGCGCAGGAGGAGAGGCGCACAGGCTCCCGGTCGTCACCTGCCACTGCAGAGCAGGAGACAAGCTCGCAGTAATCCAGACCAGCCAGATGCGCGCGGGATGGATGCTGCCCGGCCGGGGCTGGTTCCCCTGCCCCAGGACTGACAACAATCCCACGGCCAACTGGACTTCAGCATACTGCCGGGAGTGCCGCGCGCACACCACAACACTAATGGCGAACACCGACCTCGCCCCGGGAGACGAAGTCACCGTCCGTAGCTCTCCCTTCCCAGATACCGACAGCACCCAATGGCCCTACGAAGTCACCTTCGACGGCGGAGCTCGGAAGATCGACGGCCGCACCAAGGTCTCCGGCGCTGGCACAAATTTGTGGCACCACGACCCAGCGACCCAGCGACAGGCACCCCTAGGATAGTGGCTGTTGCCATTGTAGCGCTCCCTGAGTGCTGCAGTGCGCAGTTGGCCGAGATTGCTGCCTGCCGCGCTGGCCTCGCACCCCCCCCCACCTCAGCGGGCCCCTACGGGCCGCCAGGGTCGTCGGCGACAACCTTGCAGCCATCCGATACGGTGCCGGCACAGCCAGGTACAGAAGGCTACACCTGGCCCAGCAAATGGAGAGCGCACTCGCCCAGGCAGAGAGCATCGGCTGGGTGCTCTCCTGGCAGGCCGTGAGGCGCCGCCTTAATAAAGCAGCAGACAGCCTCGCCACCCTGGGGGTGTTCTGGGCGGACGCGTTGCGCAACGACGGCGAACCCGCCGTCCACACTCACATACAGTGGGCAGGAGCCCACAGTGTCCCCCCTGCCCGCTTCCCGATCGTGGAAGGTCTAGACATCGACCTTTGCGACCCGACGAGTTGTGCCGCCGCCGCCTTTCGCCTGGAAAATCCTCCTCCTCCCCCTCCTCCTCCCCCTTCCGCTCCTGGCAGCTGATCGATCGATCGCCCCGCCCACCGAGGCCCCCCAGCAGCGGGCCGCGGCGCCCGGGCTCACCAACTCACTCTCAGCGGCGGTTAGCTGCGACCCTGGAGGATGGGCAGACGCAAAAGCAATCAGGGACCACTAGCTCGCTGGCCAGCCTGCGAGGCATGCCGCCAGAGGGCCCCCCAGTGATCGACGGCCTCCCCCCCTTCCGAGCGCGCGAGTGCCCCTGGCTGCGATGGGCATATTTCAACAGCGAATGGTGCTGGTGGTGTGAGCTTTGCCAGAAGCACTGTGACTGGAAGGGACACCTGCTCCAGTGGGACCATTGGAACGAAGGCACCAGGCAGTGGGCCGACGGATGGCCCGACCCCCAGGAATTCACCACCGCGGGTAACCTGTGGACCTTGACTAAGGGAGGGGATTATGACCACACCCACGGCTGCGACATCAGGAGGTTCTCATGGCCCGGGTGGAAGCCAACGGCGCCCGAGAAGGAGCGGGGGCTGGCTTTTCTCCCTGGCTGGTTCTTCCCAGACGACTGGGATCACGTCCCTCTCAACTTTCCTTTCAGGGACGACGCATTCGACTTTGTCACCCCCCCAGGCACCATCCATTCCCCGGAAACACGACCCCCACAGCAGTCGAGGCGAGCCAGGGCCTGGTGGAGCACCAGTGGCACGAGACCGACGGAAGGGCCCCGTGACAGAGGCACCCCTGGCCGCACCACCGCCACTAACCCGCAGCCCCCATACAGACACCACGCAGGAGAGGACATGCCCAACGCCTCTAGCAGGGCATCGCCCCAGGATTCCGCCGATAGACCGCGCACGGAAGCACCAGGGGGAGAGGCAGGCCTCGGCTACGGAGACGCGTCCCCACCAGGGGTGCGGAAGGTAATACTGGAATCGCCGGCGACGACGGCGGCCGATGCCGTCAGGCTGCTATGCTCCGTCCCCGCCAGCTGCGGAGGCGCCCAGTTCCGTCTGCACGTACCACTAAGAGACATCCCACACGCCGTCACACTTCCACCACACTGGCCGCAGGAGCTAAGGCAGAGAGGACGGGCCCTCGAAAGGCTCGCCTGGACCGAATGCATGGCGGCGACTGAGACAGTCTGGGACGGGACCGTCAAGGCTAAGACAGACCTCTTCAGAAGGCAAAGCTGCGCCCTGGGAGTATCCGTCACCCCCATCGACCAGAACTCAGAATGCGCTATCCTTGACCTGTACCAGCTGAGGAACGCCTTTCCACCACGTGACGGGAAAGAGCTACTGCACCTACATTGGCCCTCAGGGTTCAAGATCCTCCTCGAAGGCCAGGACGCGGGACGACAGGACGCGCACGTCCTCCTCCTCAGCCTTACCAGCCCAGCGGTGGACCAAGTCGCCATTGTCAAGTTACAGTGGCCTCCCGACCTTGGAGGCACAATCCCACCCGGCGAGTGCCAGGCGTTGGGACTCCCACTGGGCTCCAGATACCCCAGCAACGAATGCATCGTCGTTTGCGACGCCGGTAAGTTCGGGGATTTCCACGCAGATGACAGCATCGACCGACCCAACTACGAAGGCGAACCATTCTACAGGTTGGACCGGGCGCCCTCCGAGATCCAGTTTTGGAGGATCTCGGCAGCAATCACCGAGATCTACAAGCTGCAGTCTACCTGCGCCCGGTGCTGTCTCTGCGATGCCCACTCACCCCACCGGGCCCCCAGCCGCCCCCCCTTTCACCGGCCCAGAGGTGGAAGACGCCACCGGTCAGGTGTTTCAGCACGCTCGCGACCTCCCAACACAGAAATCCCTGGAGGACGGCGCCAAGCGCCACAGTCTCAACCACGACGCCACAAGGGCCCTAGCAGCCACCACCCGCCACCACGCGACGATCGTACACGGCCCCCCTGGCACAGGCAAGACAATCTTCTCGGTCGCTACCGTGGACACATGGGCAGACGCGCTCTACCCTGGTTTGTCGGTTGCCCTGGCCGCAGGATCCAACACAGTCGCCGACCAACCGGCATTGGCCCTACTCGCCGCTCACAGAAGCAACTAGCTGGCCTCCAACTCGGGGCCCCCCTCCAAGTGCGTGCGCCCAGCCAAAGATTTTAAGGTTGCGAAGGAGCTGGCAGGGCTCACCCCAGGAGGACATTATCAGAGGGCCAACGGCAGGCTCCCCTACGAAAGCGGGTCACCCTCCAAGGACTTCCCTGCCTTCAGGGCCCAACTGCTCAAGGAAGCCAAGACCGTCATCGCCACGCACGAGTCTGCCGAAGCACTAAAGAAGGCCGCCCCAGTCGCCCTTCTCATCATCGACGAGGCAGGACAGGCGCACGAGCTCATGGCGGCCATGTCCTTGGACAGCGTCATCCGCTCAGGAGGACACCTAGTGCTGGTCGGTGACCCCAAGCAGCTCCCCCCCACTGTCATCTCCAGAAAGGCAGCGGACCAGGGGCTGTGCCTCTCCATTTTTGACCGTCTCCACCACGCATTAGGGGATCACGAGTCAGCCATGATACAGCTCAATTTGTGTTACCGCATGCACCCCCTGCTGCTGGCCTGGCCCAACTGGGTCTTCTACAACACCACGATGCAAACCGGACTGGTCCACCCCCTGACCCAAAGGCCCCTAGTAAATGCTCTACCATGGCAAGAGTTCAGACCCTGGAACAACGACAGGCTCAAGGAGCTAGCGCGAGCCGCCCACGCCAGCAGCAACGACATGCACGGAATGCTGAGTAACCTGGACCCGGGCAAGCAACCCCCAGGAGAGCGGCACCGGTTTATACTGGTCGACAACCCTTCTCTGGAGGTCACATCCAAGCTGCACGCAGGGCACGCCAACCTACTGGAAGCAGCGCCGACGGTGGACATCATACGCGCCCTTCTCCCCGCAATGAAGGAAGGAGTCGCGGTGCGGGTGGTCATTGGCTATCAGTTGCAGTGTGGCATCCTCGAGAACGGGTGGCCCCAGAGCTCCCGCAGCGTCAGCGGCACACTCAGACAGTCCAAGGCCAAAGGCAAAGGGAAGGGGAAAGACGAGACAGGCAAAGGCAATGGCCCCGCCACAACCCACACACACACACACACACACACACACACACACACACGCCCACCCGACCCAGGCGACTTCGCCAGCGTCTTCGAACAAGAGGACCCAAGACTCTCGGGCATCTCCTTGCAGTTCCCAGGCGTGCGGCGAGTCGCGGGGGAATACCTAGCAAGCGGCAGGCTTACCCTCTCCACATTGACTCCAGCCAGGGCGGCGAAGCAGACCTGGTCATCTTCCTGACAACCAGGTCCAACAAATCGCACGACTGGGGATTCATGGACCAACGCCAACAGGGTCAACGTCGCAATCACCAGAGCGACGCGCAATGTGATCATGATCGGCGACGGAAGGATGTTTGCCACAGCCACAGGATCCCGCCTCCGTGAACTCTCTGAATACGGTCGCTTCGCCAAACTACGGGTACGCTTCCAGCACCCGGAGCAGAATTACAGTCGGTGGGCCCTCACTGTCGACGAGGAGTTCGACCCCATCACGGACCTCACCTCCTGGATCCCGGAATCCCCCTCACACGCAGGCGACGAAGTCATCAAGGGGCTTGACCACACGATAGTGAAAGCCCGAGCCTCAATGGAGAAAAACTTCGCCGACCAGATCGCAGCTCCGCTGGACCAGAATTTTCATGGAGCTGCCTTGGCGATGCCATCCGCAACTGCCTGCAGAAGCTGGTCGAGGACCCCGCCATGGGGGTGGTCATGCACACAGTCTCCGGCCTGCACCCCCACCAGTTCTCCATGGCCGACACACCAAGGCAGGCCTCTTCGACCGTAAGGCGTGGAGTCACCCAGGCTTCTGCTGCGACGTAGAACTGGGCATAGACGCCAGCAACCTTGTCTACAACATGACGTGGGCAGCCCTGGCGCGGTTCCTTGGGCCGGGCACCCCCTGGAACGACAAGAGCTTAGCCGCCCCTACCGAATCGCCCCCACCCCTGCCCAAAGTGAGGGGCGTCAGCCATCGCCCAAAGGGCGCCAACCAGTGCACCCCCCCGAGATCTCGCACCAGTTCCCCGGGGCATGGAGCGCCGACACGGGGAGGTGTAAGAGGCACCGCGCCCACCCAGGAACGCAGCACCTAAAGCCCCTCCTCCAAGCAGGCCAAGCCAACTCGGTGCTAAGACGCTCCCTCGTCAGCAGCGACGGCAGCCCCCTGGACACCCCCACACTCAGAGTCCTCCTAGTCGTCATGATGATCCAGCTGCGCGAGCCTCGTGCAACACTCTGGCCGTTCCCACATCCGGAGGCCACTGGGGACATCGTAGAGGCAGCCATGGGCATCTGCTTTCCGCGGCAGAACGTCCACCTCGATTACAGAACCGCCTTCGCAAGCGCATGCGGCTCCCCCCTGAATGTTTTGACCACTCTACATGGGAAAATCGAGAACGCCATCAAGCACATCAGCATGCTCGCCACGTACGCACACCACCACAGGGTCGCCGTCGAACGCGGGTGCCCACGGACCTGGGCCGGCATGCTGAGCAGCAAGTTCCCCCTGGAAGCCCCCATGATGGTGCTGGAGGCGCTCGTCCAATCGGCCGTGATCAGTACCCTGGGTAAGAGCAAGTGCTCCATCTGCACCCTCCACAAAGAGCTCAGCGGGCCAGAGGAAGGACTCGGATGCCCAGACGCCATGACAGCCCTGGAGTAAATCGGAGGAGGCATTGCCATGTCCAACAGGCGGCCCGACGAAGACTCCCCAGCCTCCCCGGCCCCCGGAACTCTTCTGATCCCACCAAGGGTGACCGACGACAGGTTCGGCTGCGACCTCGAAAACGGCCGCTTCGACTGCGACGCGGTCGACTGCCACAAAAGAGGACTCAAGTCCACGGCCGGCACCTGGGAAGACGATGACACAAGGGACCTCCCAGCAAAGAACCGCTCTCAGGCGTACTTGCGAGGCATGAACTGCAAGTGGCTCTGCGAGCGATGCTGGATCCGTTCCGTGGAAGGGAGGGGCATCGAGACACCCCTCGCCTCGTACGACGGCGGCCACAAGAGGTCGCTACCGATGCGACTGCAGTACTACAGGGGCATAATGGAAGAGTCGCGCCACGACAAGAAGTCCAATACACTCCCTTCCTTGGCCCGGCTCCCGATCGGATATAGGCGTCCAAATATGGCCCCGACCCCTACGACCTTGCGCGAACTCGCTATGAAAGCCCCTCCGGCCTACAGCCCCCGCGCAGCTGGCACGACCCTACCTGCTCACAAACTGACAGATGGGAGGTTCGGTCTCGAGACACACTCCACCGGCACCTACTCTGCCCGGAGCGACACCTGCCCAGCGGGATCACCCTTGTTGGAGCGGGCAGCGATCCGCCCAGCGCTAGGCTGCTTCCTGCGGAACCCAGAGCCTGAAGCACCCGCCGACGACAGTACTGGTCTACCGCCATGGGAACCCATGCCCGCCCACCCAGCGGAGGTAGAACGCCGGCTGGGCTTGTAGGCGGTGCCTTACCCACATCTGGAACGTGGCCCCAGGCACGCTCGACTACATTCTCGACCGACAGTCCTCGCGCATCTACCCCGCGGCGCCAGCCAAGCGGGAAGCGACAGCGGAAGTGGTAGTTGAGCGCCACGGCATCGCCGTTTACCTCACCCCTGACTGCGCCAACGCCGCAGCTCCAGACGCCTACGCAAAACCAGCTACCCCAGCCGGAGGGCCGACCCCCCCCCACCAGCACCGGCCAGCCTCACCCCGACGGCGAGTGCAGCGGACAAGACGCCGACGCTCGGGACATCAAGTCCCTGTCCCCCTACATTCCCCCGCCCTCGGGGCCCGCCCCACCAACCCACTCTACCTCTGGGCTCACAGGACAGGAGTCTCATTGCGCCCTACGATCACTGGTCAAGTTCCCGCTAGAGTGGAACCCCACCATTTACGAAAAATGGGCGGAGCACGCGGCGAAATACGGCGTCGGGATCACGGGCGCGAAGACCAGCAAGGAGTCTTGGCCCCCCCAATGTCTGCGCCTTTTCCTGGTCAACATCTATGGGGACACGATCCCAGACAATTGCCATCCCCCAGGTATCCCCATGGGACAGCTAGCGGGCTGCAGCGGCACGGGCGGTGTCCCACCTGACGCGGGCCAACGTGATGCACGCGAGCAAGTGGCAGGCATGCGCAGCCAACCTTCACGAGCAGCGAGGCGCTTGCCCTCTTCGCCACAGGCTCAGCACTCTACTGCAATACCTCGTGGACATGGACCCCACGACCCTCGCCGACGGCACCATCAAATCTCCGGCGAACCTAGACCCAGTTCAGACCGCCATGGAGTACGCAACCACAGCAAACTCTCCAGTGGCATATTGGCTGAACAGACCTGGCGAGGTAGCAAACGCCCCCCCATCAGACAGCCAGGCTCGGGAGCAAGAGGCACCTCCAGGGCACTCCCCCAGGGCGGACGATGAGACTCCCGGCGACGATGGGGCCAACGACCCGCCCACGGACACGCAGGGCTCTTGCGAGCAAGCATGCAAGACCGAGGGCGAACACGATGCGCCCGACTGGGGGGACGAACCAGGAAGCGCATTAGCCACAACCAAGGAAACAACCAAGGAAACGAGCCCGATCGCGAGCCCAGAACCGGCTGCAGACGAAGACGAAGGAACAGACCTCTTCGACCCCCTAGGTGCTTTCAAGGATGCGCCCCCAAGTGGCAAGGCCTGGACCCCCTATTCACAGACCGTTGACCGGGTTGCTGCCCTGGAACTCCGGAGTGCCAAAGACAGCTCTGGAAGGGGAAGCGCATCATCCTGGGATCGCGCGGGAGCCAAGGCCGACCGCACGCCCAACCGCACTGCATGGGACCGAGGACGCGACCGCCCCGCCTCGGAGAATACTGAAGACGGGAGAGGGCGCGCCGCCAAGTCACCAAGGGGTAACCTCATGCGCACGGAGGCCCGCTGGGCACCCTGGAGGGACAGCAGGGGTGCTCTGCTCAGCCATACTACGAGAACCTTAACGACCCCATGGGTGACGGCCCCATGTACAAATTCACTATTGCAGCTGCAGACGT
The DNA here is from genome assembly GCA_963575745.1 of Prorocentrum cordatum. NCBI lineage: Eukaryota > Dinophyceae > Prorocentrales > Prorocentraceae > Prorocentrum > Prorocentrum cordatum. The sequence continues at coordinate 46,169 of CAUYUJ010003751.1, forward strand.
GGAAAGGAGCGAACCCATCCAGGATAAGATTACACGCCTGCAGAAGACTTTGGGAGGCTCCTTCAATGGCATCTGGCATGCGCGGGTTAAGCGGGCTGCCCTGAGTCAGGACCCCAAGGGAGGCTACAAGAGCAATCCCAAACTCAACACACCCCAGACGTGCGCGGACTTCCTGGAAGCACGGACCAACGCCGGCCATGATGCATATCGGATGGATCGAGACCTCAGGCTCGGCGTAGATTGGGCTGCAGTTGGGGGCAAGCACATGAACTCCGCGCGGCGCGACGCTCACGCACACGCCCCGCGCGAGCACGGCAGCCGCGACAAGCCTGCCGCCTGGACTGCCGAGAGCCGAGCTGGCGCGCCTGCAGCTGCACAGGACCCCTGGGCTGGAGCCATCGGTACTGCCACCCCCAGCCAGTGGCGGGGCTGGCAAGAGTGGACCTCGTGGGAGCGGCGAGATACCCCATGGACAGACTCCAACTGGAAAGGCAGGGGCAAACGATACTCTCCAAGAGGGGACGACCGCGACTCGGACAAGCGGGCCCGCTGGCGGGCTGAGAGTGACTCCGACACCCAAGGCCGACGTGCTCCCGACACGGCCTACCTCGACGTCCTCAGCAGGGACCTGCCCATGGACACCTGTTCCCCCCACCTCCAGCCACCCGTTGCCCCGAAGGGGCTCGTTTCACCTCGCCGCGCCCGGCTCAGACCGCAATGCCCGGGGCCACCCTCCGCCGGGGCGAAGGCTCACCCCCACATCTCACCCATGGCGCAGCTTAGCTAGACAGCCCACGCTGCATAAGTGGACCACCATCCACCTGTTCGGGCCTGACGCGGGGGGGGGGCCCACCGGCACCCGACATCTCCCCCTCACTGGCACGGCGGGGCCCGCTTGGCTCGCGCAAGCAGGCCTCCCTGGCCCCCAGACTTTGCTGTCCGATGACGACAGCCCGCTCGCGTGCCATGGGCAGGCGGTGGACCACAGCATCCCCCCCAGCCTGCCTGGCGGCGAGCTCGACCTAGCTAGGTCAGTTTTGTCACACTGCAGGCGCACAAACATCAGCGGCGGTTAGCTGCGACCCTGGAGGAACCAACACCCACCGCCCCCACAGAGGTGCCAGTCTCCGCGCTGGCAGACCAGCATTCAGCGCGGCAGGATGCCCACTCTGAACCACACCATCGAACGGCACCAACACCGGGCGAAGGACCTATCACCCGTTACTCTTTGCACTTGAGCGGCGGCTAGCTGCGACCCTGGAGGACCCTCGAGAATGGCGACCGCGCCCCTTGACAGACAGCTCTGCGGCCCGTTCGAGTGGCGTCGAGGTGCTTCTCCTCGCCTCTCCCCTCGGGCCCCTCTCGGGCCAGGCGGGCGCCCCCCGCCCGTGGCCCCCGGGGCTCGCCAGGCGTGCCGGCTGACGCCGTCGGCTTCGCCCCCCCTCCTCAGGGGCGCCCTGGCCCCCGCTGTCCGTGGCAAGGTTACTCACTTTCAGCGGAGGTTAGCTGCGACCCTGGAGGCCCACGTGGCGCGTGGCTGACGGCGACCCCGAGCCCCGCGGGGAAGGGCGGAAGCGGCGGACATGGTCAGCCCATGGTGGCCGTCAGCCCTCGCGGCTGCCGCAGCGCAGCTCCCCCCAGGTCGCCCCACCCAATTGCAATGGTTCTCCCACTTGCTTGGACACACGCCACAAGCCGCCCCTGGAGGTACAGCCAGCTTTGTGCACTTGGAGGATAAGGCCGCCCCTCGGTGGCCTTTGGCGTACTTCAGGCGGCAGCTGCCTCACCACCGGCGCAGCACCCCCCTGGGCCCCCCTGCCTCGCTGGCGATGCTCACCACGCCCGCCTGGCCCTCTCGTCTAGCCCACCTGGCCTGGCGCCGTGCCGTTGCCCACGGGGCCGGCTCGCGGTCGCCCGGGCCTACCACGTGCACTGTCTGGTGGACTGGATGCTGTGATCGCAACGGAGTGGTTCAGCCTTTCGCAGCAGCAGCACCACCCCGGGCTCATCCCCCCGCTCCCGGCAGGTCGCGTCGTTCCACGTTCCTCGGCAGCTCAGCTCCCCTAGCCAGTACACGTCGTTGGGACGGATTGAGCCTGGCGCCCCACTGGCGACTCGCTCATCGGGCTTCGCGCCTGCCCCCACCCAGTATGACGGACACGTTTGCCCCAGCACACGTCATGTCGCTGCGTGGGTCACGCCTCACGGCGGGTATCGAATTTCTCTACAGTTTGTCCACTGCACGTGCCCGAGCTTCCCAGGATGCCCCCTGCCGTCAGCTCCCCCACAGCCCAGCGGCTGCTTTGTGAGAGGGCCAGCCGGCTAGCGGCGCTTCCTGTAGCTAATTAGGCTTGCCCGTCGCCCCGGACTCCCTGTTCGCCGCGTGCGCTCTTGACTCGTGGCCGCGACCGAAAAAGTACCCACGCCAATTTACCCTGGCCGCCCGCTGCCTCCGACTCGTTGCACGCGGCCCCAGCAGCACTGGTGACCCGCCTACCGGCTGCCCTTTCCACTCGACGGCCCGCCGCTGAGGTGCTGCGTGAGGCTCCGGCCCACCGCTTTAGGTTAATTCGTCTGTGCGCGCCCCGCTCTGACTGGACTCGCCGCTGGCGCGCTCGCCTGCCGCCGCTGACTAAAAAGTATTCACGCCAACCCATGCATGAGCGATGTCCAGCGGAGCTGCCCACATCGGGGGAGCTCGGCATCATGTAGAGAGTTCGGGGAGCCTCCGTGGGCCCGAGGCTTCTTGGATGCCCCTCGAGGTCTACTGGGATGTCTCTCGGGGTATCTTGGAAACCTCCCTCGTTGGACGTCTTGGGGTCTCCTGGCGGCTCCTGGGGGCCTCTTGGGGCGCCTTGGGGGCCTCTTGGAGGCCTCTTGGAGGCCTCATGGGACGTCTTGGGGGCCTCATGGCGGTCCTCAGGGCCCCTTGGGCGTCTTGAGCGCCTCGAAGGGGCCTCTTGGGACCTATTGGGGGCCCATTTGGTGGCCTATTGGGAGCCTCTTGGGGGCCTCTTGAGGGCCTCTTGGGGGCCTCTTGGGGGCCTCTTGGGGGCCTCTTGGGGAAAAGTAAAGAGAACCTCTTGGGAACCTCTTGGGCTGTCTCGGAGATATCTTGGAGGCATATTAGGCCATCCTGGGCGGTCGCGAATCCAAACATGTGCGAATTTCAAAATCCTGCAAAAACCATTGTCGAGCCACCAATGGTGTTCGTCTTCTCGGGCTCTCCTGGAGGGCCTCTTGTAGCCCTCTTGGCCGTCTTGGAGGCCTTGGGACGTCTTGAGACCGTCTTGGGAGCCGATTGAGTCTTTGACGCCGCGTCGCAGGCCGTCCTGCTCGTCTGGAGGCCGAAAAACCGCCAGAGAGCAATTTCAAGGGAGCGGTCTTAAAGCGGGGCGTGCGTCGAGGGGAGAGGGTCGGAAACCCGTTAAGGATGGGTTCCAGGGGAGGGGCGAAGCGGGACCAAGCCATGGTAACCCCCAAAGACGGCCCAAGAGGCAGCCAAAAACGACCAAGAGGCCCCCAGTACGGCCCAAGAAAGGTCCCAAAGGGCGCCAAGGCAGCCCAAGAGCGTTTTAGGGGAGAGCCCGAGATCGGCCAAGAGCGCTCCAAGATGGCCTCCGAGTGCTTCAAGACGGTACGAAGGGGACCAAGACGGCCCGAAAGACCCTCAAGAGAACCCCCCAGAGGGGCCCACGAGGCCAAACCTCCTCCCCCTCCTCCTGATCCTCCTCCTCCTCCTCCTCCTCCCCTCCTCCTCCTCCCTCCTCCTCCTCCTCCTCCTCCTCCTCCTCCTCCTCCTCCTCCTCCTCCCCTGTCTCTTCCATTCCTTTTCCTTGTGAATAACTTCTCCCTGTCGCACCCCGAGGCCAGTTTTCAGGGCGGGCCCGGCGTTTCGCCCGAGACTACCTCACCAGGCATGGCCCCGAGGCTCTAAAAAATGGCATCAGTTTCACAGATGGAGGGCGGATGGTTTTCAAAATGTGGCTCTCGCCTTAGCGCCGCGCACACTCGTTATACAAATGTACAAGAGTTTCACAGCTTGAAGACGACTGGCTTTCAAAATGTGGCTACCGCCTAAGCGCCGCGCACATTTGTTTTTAAAGAAACGCAAAGGTTTCACGGATTGAGGGCAGTTCCTTTTCAAAATGGTGCTCTCGCCTTAGCGCCGCGCACATTCGTTTTTAACTTTAGTTTCACGGACTCCCATGATCAACGTACCAGAAATTATGTTTTGGCAGGACTCGGGATTATGAGGGTGCAACAGTTACATTGATTCGCGGTGTTGACGTTCCAAGAACGGCTTTCTGGAACGATTCGGGGTCGTCACGACGCAGCACTCAAATTGATCCGTGGCGTTGGGATCCCGAGAACAATGTGTTGGCATGCTTCTGGGTATTCAAACGGTTGTCTTCCAACGAGGCAGTTCCCTCAGTGGAAAAGACACGTTGTAGGGGCCTATGAAAAGGAAGCTTGGAGGGAGGGTTTATCCCAACATCGTTGATGACTCTTGGTTTTACACTGGTCATCCTCCTCCTCCTCCTTCTCCTCCTCTTCTCTCCTCCTCCCTCCTCCTCCTCCTCCTCCTCCCCTCCCCTCCCCCTCCCCCCCCTCCCCCTACCCTCCCCCTCCCCCCCCTCCCCCTCCCCCCCCTCACCCTCCCCCTCCCTCCCCCTCCCCCTCCCCCTCCCCCTCCCCCTCCCCTCCCCCTCCCCTCCCCTCCCCCTCCCCCTCCCCTCCCCTCCCCTCCCCTCCCCCTCCCCTCCCCCTCCCCTCCCCTCCCCCTCCCCTCCCCCTCCCCCTCCCCTCCCACTCCCCCTCCCCCTCCCCCTCCCCATTCCCCCTCCCCCTCCCCCTCCCCTCCCCTCCCCCTCCCCCCCCTCCCCCTCTCCCCTCCTCCCCTCTCCTCCTCCTCCCTCCTCCTCCTCCTCCTCCTCCCCTCCTCCTCCTCCTACTCCTCTTCCTCTCCTCCTCCTCCTCCTCCTCCTCCTCCTCCTCCTCCTTCCTCCTCCTCCTCACCTCCTCCTCCTCCTCCTCCTCCTCCTCCTCCTCCTCCTCCTCTCCTCCTCCTCCTCTCCTCCTCCTCCTCCTCCTCCTCCTCCTCCTCCTCCTCCTCCTCTCCTCCTCCTCCTCCTCCTCCTCCTCCTCCTCCTCTTCCTCCTGCCTCCTCCTCCTCCTCCTCCTCCTCCTCCTCCTCCTCTCCTCCTCCCTCCCTCCTCCTCCTCCTCCCCTCCTCCTCCTCCTCCGCTCCTCTCCTCCCCTTCGGCTTTTGAAGGCTGTGGGGTTCTGGCCTTTCGGGGCCTCCCGCAGCCCAAGGACGGCCCCCAGCCTGGACCGGTAGCCCCAAAACGGCCCACGAGACCCCAAGAGGAGGAGGAGGAGGAGGAGAGGAGGAGGAGGGAGGAGGAGGAGGAGGAGGAGGAGGAGGAGGAGGAGGAGGAGGAGGGGCAAAGGAGCCAAAGAGGCCCCCAAGAGCCAAAAAAAGCCCCAAAAGGGCAAAGGGAGACCGCTGAGAGGGCCGACCCGGGGGGCCGACCGGGGCCCCGAGAGGGTCCCAGGACGGCCCCGGTCCCCCAAGACGACCCGATAGGGCCCCCAGGACGGCCCAAGAGCCTCCCAAGAGGGGAAGGGGGGTGCGGGAGGGGGAGGGGGAGGGGGGGAGGGGGGGGTGGGGCGCACGCGCAACGCTGGCATGGTCTGGTAACGTGCTCAATGACAGAGCTCTCATTCCTGAAACATTCAAGAGTAGAGGCCTCCTGGATGGCGTCGGCGCAGCTGCAGTTGGAGAACCGCGCCACATCGCCGGTGCATCGGCGATGTACCGGCCATACATCGGCGATGCACGGGCAGCGTCGGCGACGCACTGGCGACGTCGGCGTGGAGCTGGCGACGTCGGCGTGGAGAAGCTCGAGGCTCCACATCGAGCCGCATCGCCGATGCATCGGCGATGCGGCACGATCCTCCGAGCCTATCCAGGGGGCGGCCGGCGTGGAGAGCCCTCCGCGGAGCGCGTCCCGCGCGGCCTGGGCGGCCCGGGCGGCACTGGCCGCGAGCGGCGAGGCGCCGGCGCTGAGGAGGGGCACGCCGTCGCCGCGGCCCGAGGTCAGGAGCAGAGCGATCGGGCGCGAGTTCGTGGGGGGCGATAGGTGGGGGAGAAGAAAGGTGCCCTTGTCGGACCCTCGAGGCCCTCTCTCTTACATATTTTCATGGGCCGCCCTCCCCACGTTGGAATCGCTCGAGCGTGAGCTCCGACCACACCCCTTGCGGCACGCACGATGCTTCCGTGCCCGAATGCGGAGACGTTATTGGCCCATGGGGGGGCGACAAAGGGTTCCACAAGAGTTGGAAGCTTGGAAATGAACACCAACACCAGCACCAGAGGTTGCCTCCACGGGACGAAGATGATCCTGGATTTCTGCGCTGGGAGTAATATTTCGGTCACCTAGGAAACCCTAATATTACCACCATCGCCGAGATCGGGATCTTCTTCCCTCGGTGGAGGCACACCGCCGATGTTGGTGCTGGTGTCAACCTCTAGGCCTGCGAAAAAAGGCGGACGCTCCAGCTCGACAGAAAGGCGCATGAGCGCGGCGCTGGCACTGCACCTGTCGCGAGGCCTCGCTTCCGCGAGCCGGCCTCGGGCGAGAGAGCGGGCGCCTCGAGCGCACTTGCCTCGGCCCAGGTGCGGCGGCGGCCATGGTTTCTCGTCCTCCTCCTCCTCCTCCTCCTCCTCCTCCTCCTCCTCCTCCTCCTCCTCCTCCTCCTCCTCCCGCTTCCTCCTCCTCCTCCTCCTCCTCCTCCTCCTCCTTCTCCTCCTCCTCCTCCTCCTCCTCCTCCTCCTCCTCCTCCTCCTCCTCCTCCTCTCCTCCTCCTCCTCCTCCCTCCTCCTCCTCCTCCTCCTCCTCCTCCTCCTCTCTCCTCCCTCCTCCTCCTCCTCCTCCTCCTCCTCCTCCTCCTCCTCCTCCTCCTCCTCCTCCTCCTCCTCCTCAATCATCATCATCATCATCATCATCATCATCATCTCATCATCATCATCTCATCATCATCATCATCATCATCATCATCATCATCATCATCATCATCATCATCATCATCATCATATCATCATCATCATCATCTCATCACATCATCATCATCATCATCATCATCATCATCATCATTCATCATCATCATCATCATCATCCCCCTCCCCCTTCCCCTCCTCCTCCTCCTCCTCCTCCCCCTCCTCCTCGGCCCACGTGCGGCGGCGGCCATAGTCCCGCAGATCCCGTGTCAACGAGCCTTCAGAATGTGCAGCGGGCCTCGACCGGGGGCGAGCCCTCGGAACCTCCCCTTTTGGGCCCCAGGGTGCAAGTAGTCGGCGGAAGCTGCGCAGCGGCATCGATCTGTGAATATTTTTCTGAACTCCTAAAGCTCGAGGCCTGCTCACAGGGCTTCTAAACTCCCGTGCCTCTGAGCACAAGCGAGGGGGCGCTAGAGCCGAGACGGTAGCAGGCAAAACACATATGGAAAACACAACTCCAATCGCAAACTGAAGCTATGCAATAACATGGAACATGAAACATCTGCTACCCTGCTGGACTCACTCACTTATGCTCAGGCTTGCTCGTCTTCGGAATTGCACAGATAAGGGTCCTCCAAGCTGAGCATCCTTGAGTCTACCTCCTCGTCTGAACTGCACTCGGTCATGACCTCGTATGGCGGGAAGTCGGGGCACGCAACTGCATTGACATGAACTGTTGGACCACCTGGGGTCTTGAGAATGCCAACTCCCACGTGCTCGAACGGCTGGATCCCAGCTGCCTTCCTCTTACGCGCACTCTGGTACTTCTCGTCGTAGACCAACTTCCAGCGGCGCCCGCTGTTGAAGCACATCCGCAGCTGGCACGGCTCGCGTCCCTTCGTCAGCGAGTTGGCGAGCTGAGCATCCCCATGTACCCAGAGCATCCAGTTGTTCGCCGCCTGCGCCCCTTCCTTCAACGTCATCGCCTCCACGTCAGTCCGCTTCTCCTTGCCCCGGAAGGTGTAGACCGTCGTCTGCAGCTTGTCGCACAGGCCCTTTGAGTCCACAACCACCGCTCCTGGCAGTCTGCGTAGAACTCCCTCGGGACTCCTCCAGTCGATGTTGTTGCCCAGGATCTCCAGCCACTGCAACTTGATACCGAACAGCTCGCCCTCCGCGTCCACGGCTGAGCGTGTCTCACATGCCACACAACTGCGGCAACCACGATCGATCTTGCCCGACTTCCAGGATGAGGCTCACGTCCGCCTCGTCGCCCTTGAGGATCTTCAGAGGTGCCAGGCCTGCCACCAGGCCCTTCGTGGACTTCCCATCGGGTCGGTTGGCCTCGGAAGAGTCAGACCACTCCACTGGCGCCAGCACCTGCGACTGAGAGTGGCTGTGGATCACCACGGGTAGATCAGCACATTCACGAACACGATCAACTAGGCGGTTGGTCTCGTTGATGGTCTGCACAGTGGAAGAAGGTATTGTGCTGAGCAATAGGCTGGTGTCGGCCGAATGCATGGGACCTGACTGCTCGGACCTCCATCCGATAGCTCCCAAGATAGCCCTCAGCTGGCCCTTCTCCTTGTCAGTGGTCGGCATGTCCTTGGCCTTCTTGCGCTCCGGGGTGAGGTGCGCCTTCTCGATGGTCTTCACGTACTCGCTCTGATCCATGCGGAAGCTCCTGTCGGGCTGCTGCTTGATCCGCACCCCCGTCTGCATGCACTCCTCCGACTTCCAGGCCTTCCACTTGAAGCGCTTCTCGATCTGCTCCCGGGCGGTGATCCACCTGGGGTCCGCGTCGTTGCCACCGAGCAGGAAGTCGCCCACGTGCGAACCCACAATGGCCATGATGTCCAGGTCCCCCTTCGCCGCGATCAGGTCCTCCAGCACCTCTGGGTTCGTGAAGTCCTTCAGCGCCTCCTTGGTGAAGCTGTTATCCTTGCCATGCGCGTCACCGTAGAGCACCCACACGCAGGGGCCCATCTTCATCTGGGCCCAACCGAACTCCTCCAGCGCCTCGCTCACGGTCATGAACCACTCGATCGCTGCCTCCACGAGCCCGTAGACCGCCTTCCTGAGCCGCATTGCAACACCCTCGGGCATCCCCAGGGCCGCCGCTAGCTCCTTCACGGGCATCACGAACAGGTCATGCTGGACCTCTCGGTTCTGCGTGAAAGCTCCCGTCACGTCCGCCATGTAGCCCTTGAAGCCCAACCACGCCATCGCCTGCAGCACCAGATGCCTCGAAGTCCTCGCCATGGCTGGAGCGGTAGTCGGACGGTGCTCGTACTCGGGGCCCATGTAACCCAGAACAACGATCCTCGCCTTCGGCTTTTTCGTGCCCGTGTTCTCGTCCACCTTCCACTCGAGAATCCACCTCATGCGCATGATGTCCTCAGGAGGCGGGGCCACTCCTGGTGGGAGTGTTTCCAGCACCGAAGACACAATGTAGTTGTTCACCTCCGTGGCCTTCGCTCGGCTGAACTTCGCCACCTCGTCCGGGGTCAACGTCCTCTCCGAGATCTCGCGCTTGCCTTTCCGCAGCTGGCTCGCCATGTAGGTGCTCATGTGCCTCGTGGCCTGCTTGAGCGGCTTGCCCTCCAATGGAACCTCAACGGAGACCTCCAGCGACGTACCCTGACGAGCCCAAAATACCCGGGCGTCTGGGGTGGACTTCGCCATGAGAGCCATGTTCTCCTTCATCTGCTCCTCCGCCAGGGCTGCTCGAGACGCTCGAACTTGGTCGGCTGCCCCTCCTGGATGGCGTCCTTTCTTGAGAATCCGCTTCCGCACTGGCGGTGTTGAACGGCTCCCTGAGGTCTGGCCGTCTCCTGTAGCTTGTCCTGCGCGGGCCTTCTTCAATGGAGGGGCTGGGTCAGGTAGTCCGTCCCAGGTCGAGATCTCCACGTCGTTCTCGGTGGGGTCGTGGCCAGTGAAGTCCAGGTACTCGTGGTTCAGCGCCTGATTCATGAGGGCGCGGACCGTCCAGGGCGCGCCCTTGCCCCCCATCAGCTCGGCGCAGGCGATCCCCCGTGAGGAAGCCGCTCGGATCTGGCAGAGGTCCACCTTGATGATACGCCCTGCTCTTACAAGCCACACCACGGATCCTGCACGCCCAGGGTGTAGAACACGTCCTTCGCCAAGGTCCCCGTCTACCGGCCGCGCTGTCTCTGTGGCCAGGACCCTCGCGAGCCCCTTGAAGCGGCCCGTAGCTTCGCCTTTCTCCTTCCTGAAGTAGCGCACCCACATGCCCGGCACCGCGGACTTCACCGCCTGATTCTTCGCGTTCTCCGCCCTGCTGAGGCGTCGCATGTAGACCTGTCTCAGGTACTCCTGCTCGGCCGCTTACATCCTGGCGTAGTTATCCCCGAACTCCTTGTCGACCCCCTGGGCTTCCACGTAGGGCAGCTCGTCAAAGTCGCTCTCAAAGAAGTGCCCGCCCAGGTCTGGTGCCCGTCCTAGGGCATGTTGAAGGGGCGAGTGTCCTCGAACATCTTCACGTGAGTTCCCAGCTGCGGTCGCCCTCGCCAGGGCTTCCTCCGTCGCCATCTCGGGGTTCTCCGCCACCAGCTTGTCCACGGCCCCCTCGGCGGCCTGGATGGCCTCCTCGGCGAGAGAGATGCGCCAATGAGCCTGGCCAGGTATGGGTTCGTACCCGATGGAGTCGGAATCGAAGTACTCAGCCGCCTGCTTGGACATCCAGGATCCCTCGGGGTCCACCTTTACCCTCTGCGGCTTGCCGCAGTAGGGCATCCAGCGCTCCTCGTAGGACAGCTCGAGGTCAGCCCACACAGGATTCCTGCGCCGGCCCTCGCCAACCATGTGGCACAGCAGCTTGCTAACGCGCACCCTGCCTGCGGGTGCTCCCACTCGAACTGGTCCGCCTGGATGTGCCCCCACTTCGGCGGGATGACCTCTAAGCTGACGGGAGGGTGCGCAGGCTTGAACTTGTTCGCCTCCTCGCACGCGTCGCAGTGGAAGTCCTGGGCCACCTGTAGCACCTATGGCCTGGCGCCCTTCCTCCGAAAAGCGTTCAGCATGGAGGCCTTCGAGCTGTGACCTGAGCCACGGTGGATCGAGGTGAGCCACTTCATGATATGCTGGTACTCCTTCGAGTTCACGTCTGTGTTCGTCTTCGTCTCCTCCTGGCTGGCTGCCATCGCCTGGTCGATCACCTCCTCGGGCTCTGCGAAGCACCTCAGGAACTCGCGGTAGTCAGGCGCGGCCCCCTCGATCATCGCCCGAACAGCTCGCCTTGCAAACTCGTCCGGGTAGTAGCTGGTGGCCGCTGTGAGACCGCCTCCTGTGAGCTCTCCACGTCGGTGATCTCCTGAGCACTCCAGGGACATCCTGGCGGCCATCTTTGGAGACGTCGTAGCGATCAGCCACTCCTTCAGCAGCGGCAGGCCCTTCTTGTCCTTCACGCCGAGCTGGCAGCCTGCCACCCCCACCACAGTAATTGAGCAGTCCTCCACCATCTTCCTGATCATCGCGCGGCCCCAGCCCTCGCACTTGATGGGCCACTCCCAGTGCACATGCTTGCCTTGGGCCACCTGGTCGCACACCAGCTGCACCGCGCCCCTGTACTCCTTGATGGCCTGCACACTGCGCTCCCTGGCGGCCTCGGCCCTGATGGGGTCGGAGCCGTTGAAGCCGAGGGCGAGGTTTCGATAGCGGGCCGCACCTCGTACTGATCCACAGGTGGTCTGGCCCAGCTTCACCACGTGCCTCTCGAGCCCTCCGGTTGCCGCCAGGGGCCCCCAGCTTGAGACCATTCCAGGCACCGATGCGACATACAGCGTCCTCGCCGAACTTCTCGACCATCTTCGAGCTCAGGATGGACGTTGGGCTGCGCGCGACCTCCATCAGCTTTGTGCCGCCGTGAGCCATCAGCGCCTCAAAGTCCTCCAAGTGGCCGTTCTCCTTGATGCACTTGGCGAGCCAGCACTGCTTCCTGGGGCCCAGCTCCTTTGTGCAGTTCAGCCCTCTGCCTGACCACTCGGACTGGAACCCACTGGTACGAAGCTCCCGGCGTCGGAACTGGCTGAGCTCGCTTGGCCCCCCAGCTGGCCGATCCTCTGGTTGAGCTGGTTCAGCGCCGCCAGCATCTGCTCCTGGACCAAGCGGTTGGACTCCTTCTCCTCCTTCTGCACCTTGATCGCAGCCTCGAGCTTCTCCTGTTCCTCGATCTCGTCCTCCACGATCGCGTCCACCGTCCTCCTGCGGGATGACCTCGCGCCCCCTCGAGCCTTGACCGGCTCCTTCGGGACCTCCTTCGGATCCCTGGTCACCTCCGCCTTCTCGTCGATGTTCTCCTGCTCGTTGAGCCACGAGGCAAACCGGGCCAGCTCCCAGCTGCTCCCCTTGTTCGCCTCCTTCTGGCACAAGGACGCGTAGGACGGGCACTGGCTCTGAACCTGCTGGTAGGTCATGGCCCCGTGCTTCCCGAAGCCCATGTAGTCGGTCGGCTCCGGCGTGTGCTTCATGAAGATGGCCTTGCGGATCGAGAGCTTGAGCGACGGATTCGCCATGCCTTGCGTCACGTGGGCGCCTACCTCCTCGGCCTTCGCCAGCACCTGGGACTTCTTCATCGAGCGGAGGCCCTTCATGGCCACCTGCGCTGGCGTCTCGTCCTTCGGAAACACGCGCCCCTTGAGGACCTGCTTCGGCTCGTCCACGCCCCAGGCCGGACCGCACGGCAGGCCGAACTCCTGAAGTAGATGAAGTACCTCCGCCTTGTAGAGGCCCTGCACTGCACTGCGAGACGTTGGCATCGGAAGCGGCCGCATTGCACGAGAATGCGATCCTGGCACAGGTGAGCTGGACCGCCCCGCGGATGAGGTTACCCCAGCGCATCCCTTTGCTGACATCGACGGCCTTCGGCCTGAGATATGAAAGACCTGGTGGATCCGGAACTGCTGGTGGCTGGATGCCGTCGGTCGCTGTCGACTCGAGTGAACTTGCCTGGCTCGAGCCCGAACGGCTATGGAAGTGCAGCTGGGCCCTCTGGTTCGCCCGGGATGCTGGGTGAGCTCCGCGACCCATTGCGGGGCCAACCTGAGACGGCACCTGAACTCTGTGAGGAACTGCGGCTCTGAGACCTGATGCGGGGCCCAACTGAGACTGAGAATGAGCACTGTGAAGGACACTATCTTCAACTGCGGGACCCATCTGAGGCCGCGACCGAATGTTGCGATGAATTCCGCAACCAACTGCGAGGCAACCCTGATCACATGACTGACCTCTGTACGCACCTGCTGAATCGACTGGAGACGCATCGATGACAACGCTGTGATCCGATTGAGATGGATACATGTAGCGCTCCAACTGCTCAGCCCGAACATCCGAGCTGCTGTCCGGCCCCTGGCACACTGCGGCCACGGGCTTGCAGTCCCACTCACGCATGTTCTCGCAGATGGTCTTGAAGTTCCGCAGCTGGTTCTGGTCCCTGACGCGCTGCTCCAGCCAGTCGTCAACCAGGCTCATGTAGTAGTGTCCTCCATCAGGTGACTCCTCCAGCTGAACGGGAATGTCCGGCGCGACCTTCACGAACACGGCCACCCCAGTCTCGCAGTCCACGACGGCCCCCAGCTTCTTCAGAACCTTCTTTGACACCAGGATCGGGACATCCTTCGAGAAGCCGTTGATGGCGATGTCGCCCTCCATGCCCGCGCCCGCGATGCCGAACTTCACCTGTCCGTAGGCGCGCTCCTTCTCGCCGTTCCCGAAGCTATAGACTGGCCTGCAGTCCAGGTTCACATCCAGCAGCCTGGTGTCGCCATACTTCTCCATGTTCTTGCGGGCCACGATGTCCAGCGCACGCTCACCACCCATGGCGTCCGCGCACCCTAAGTCGACGATGCCCTTGCCCTCGCGGATGGCCTGGTCTGCGAACATCGCCTCGCACTTCGAGTCCTGGGGCTCCTGCTCGGCGACCAGCGAGGCCACGAGGTTGAACTTCAGCTCCTTCCTGCCCTCAGCCACCTTCGCGCTCGCCTCCGGCGTGCTTGCAGCTCCCGGTCGGAGACGTGGGTCATGACGGTCCTGGCAGTCCTGAACCCAGTGAGCTCCACCACACTTCGCGCACTTCTTCTGGCCCTCGTTCGGCGGCAAGATCTGGCCTCTACCTCCTACCTGGGGAGGAAATGGTCGGCGTGATCCCGCTGGGAACCCCTTGCCTGACCCCTTCGGCGCTGGCCGTCCTCCACGGTAGAAGCCCCTGCTCAGCCGGCTGTCGGCCTGGGCCTCCCGAGCCTGGCGGAGGGCGCGCTAGGCGGTGTGAATCGCCGCGAGCGCCTCCGCCTCCTCCTGCTGAGCCGCCAAGTAGGTCTCGATGTCGTCATCGTTCGCCTCCTCCTGGCCTGGGTCTTCCTCCTGCCACTCGCAGTTCTCCACGTCGGCTGCGAAGCTGCTCGCGTCTGGTCCATCGTCTCCGTCAAGCCAAGTACGATCATCTTCTCCAAGCTGAGCTGTGTACGCCTTCGGGAACCTCGAGTGCCCGTCACGTTCCGCCAGGTCGTCGTCCTCCCAGCTCGAGATCAGCTTCTCCCGGATGATGTTGACCTCCAGCGAGCCGCCCGTCGCCGTCATGATGGCAGCCCTCTCGCGCGAGACGAGCCCCGACCGCACGAGCATCAGCCAGCCCAAGACCAGGCCAGGGAACACCTCCGGCATGTCCCCGAGTTCCTCCTCGGCGTCCGCGTCCTGGTCATCAGCGCTCCAGTGGTGCGACTGCCCTGTCTCGAAGCGGTCCGTCCACTGCTGCATCGGCTCGAGCTTGCGGCGCTTCGTCTTGATCAAGAATGTCTCGAGCTCCTGGCCAACGTATGGCACAGCCTGTCGAGAGCACCTGCGCTCCAGCCACGCCAGGAGCCGCTCCACGCCGTCCGGCCTGGAGAACCACCCAGCCTTGCAGCGCTCGACCGCGATCTCGGCCCGGCCTGTGAGCTTCGCCTCCAGCCGCGGGCCGCACAGGTACCTGTCCTCCCTCTTGGTGCCCTCCTGGTACTGGAGGGCCTTCCGCCTGTACGTTCGCCAAGTCTTGGGATCCCCATCCCAACTTGGCACCTTGCCCCGATGATCCTCGGTCATCGTAGTCAAACTCCGTGTCAACCACGTGCTCCTGCTACCATGCAAGGAGTCGGCGGAAGCTGCGCAGCGGTATCGATCTGTGAATCTTTTCTGAACTCCTAAAGCTCGAGCCCTGCTCACAGGGCTTCTAAACTCCCGTGCCTCTGAGCACAAGCGAGGGGGCGCTAGAGCCGAGACGGTAGCAGGCAAAACACATATGGAAAACACAACTCCAATCGCAAACTGAAGCTGTGCAATAACATGGAACATGAAACATATGCTACCCTGTTGGACTCACTCACTCATGCTCAGGCTTGCTCGTCTTCGGAATTGCACAGGGGGCCCCCCTGCAGGGGCCGCCAAGGGGCCCCTCCTCGGCAGCCTCGCTGCCCCCCCCATTTGTCGGCGCCCCAGTTATCAAGGGCTCCCAACTTCGCGCTGCGCGCTGCGCGAGGCGCGAATAGTTTCGCGCTCTCGCGGGGAGAGGAGGAGGATGAGGAGGAATCGGAGCCGAACCGCGAAGCGCGAAGCGCGAATAACTTCGTGCCCTCGATGGCGCCCTTCACTGTCGCGGTCCAACGTCAGGAGGGGGAGTAGGATTCAGGCGGGCGCGTCCCCCTACAGAGGGATTCTGGGTGAATGCCACCAGCCCTCTGGGCGTAGGTGGTCTAGAACAGATCCTCTTCCACCCCATCCCTCTTCCCCCTGGGGAGGGGTTTACCCCTCCCCCTACCCCCTCCCCTGGACCTGGACGGAGGGTTTCGCGAGCGGTCGGACGGCCCTTTTGGCCCCAAGATGGTTTCAAGAGCGCGTCAGAGAGCCCAAGATGAGCTCCAAGATGGCTCAAGATAGCGCCAGATCGCTTAAGATGGCTCCTAAGATGGTTCCAAGAGGCCCAAAGACGGCCCCAAAACGGCTCCAAGTGGCCAAAGAGCTCCCCAAGGAGGCCCCGAAGAGGCCAAAATCGCCCCAAAACCTTGAGAAAATCAATGTGTTTTGCTTTCTCGCCGTTTCGCTTCCGATGGCCATCCGAGGCCTCAAGATGGCTCCAAGATGGCCCAAGAGGGCCCCACAAGAGGCCAAAGAGAGTCCCAAGACGGCCCCAAGAGCGCCCCAAGAGCGCCCCAAGAGCGCCCCAAGAGGCGATGTTTGGAGCTCCTGAAGGGGGGAGGCTAACTAGGGAACCCCCCTTCGTTGATCGATCTCCACCAAGATGGCCCCAAGAGCGCCCCTACAGCCCCCAAGAGCGCCCCAAGAGCGCCCCAAGAGGCGCCCAGACGGCCCCAAGAGGCGCCCAAGAGGCCTCCAAGAGGCTCCCAAGAGACCCCCAAGAAGCCTCAAGAGGATCTCCGAAATGCATTTAAGACGCTTCTGGCTCTTCGGTTCGCCGTCCTCTTCATTATCATCCCCCTTTTCCTCCTCCTCCTTCTCCTCCATTTCCTCCTTCTCCTCCCTCTGCTCCTTCTCCTCCTTTTCGTCCTCCTCGCCCTCTCTCTTTCTCTCTCTCTCTCTCTCTCTCTCTCTCTCTCTCTCTCTCTCTCTCTCTCTCTCTCTCCCTACTCCACATCCTCCTCCTCATTATCCTCCTCCTCCTCCTCCTCCTCCTCCTCCTCCTCCTCCTCCTCCTTCCTCCCCTCTCTCCTCCTCCTCCTCCTCCTCCTCCTCCTCCTCCTCCTCCTCCTCCTCCTCCTCCTCCTCCTCCTCTCTCTCCTCCTCCTCCCCCTCCTCCTCCTCCTCCTCCTCCTCCTCCTCCTCCTCCTCCTCCTCCTCCTCCTCCTCCTCCTCCTCCTCCTCCTCCTCCTCCTCCTCCTCCTCCTCCTCCTCCTCCTCCTCCTCCTCCTCCTCCTCCTCCTCCTCCTCCTCCTCCTCCTCCTCCTCCTCCTCCTCCTCCTCCTCCTCCTCCTCCTCCTCCTCTTCCCCCCCCCCTCCGACGAAGATTCCTTCTCCATCCTCTCCCTCTTGGGGTACGTGACAGCTTCCCCCGCCCTTTGTTATTTTGCGTGCTCCCCGACTTCCCTGATCACCTCAACTCCCCTGGGCATCGTTTCTGGATGGGCTGGCGGGGATACTTTTTTGTTCTGCGGCCCGCAAGGAAAAGTCCAGAGGGCGTGTTAATCAGGCAAACTGGGGCACAGAGCCAGATAATTAGTGCACATGCAGGACAAATTGAGGCAAACGAGCCGCGCGTGGCGACGTTGCACCCGCACGAGGACGCCAGCCGACGAGCAGGGCGAGGGGAAAACGGCGAGAAAGGAGGAGCGAGGCGGCAGAAGAACGAAGGAGGGGGGGAAAAGCAGGTGGCCTCACTCACGGAGCACCCTGTGTTCGGTGGCGAGTCGACAAGGCCCAATCACAGGTGGACACCACATCACCGTGCCCGTGTCAGTCAGGTCGGCAACGCCGGGGGGGTAACGTCGGCCAGGAGAAGCGTGAACCTGACACAACATGCACCACATGAACTGGAAGTCGTACTCCAGAGCGACGGCGCCGAAGAGCGGAACGGCCAAGACGAGGAAGGCCAGGCCTGCAAGATGCCACCGGCCGAAAGCCCCCGCAATCAAAGCGAGCACAGAATCATCCCGCATCGTGGGAGGGAAGCACCTCAACCCCAGGAGGTGCCCCAAGGTATTGGCCAGAGCCACACTGCGGGTGTCGTCATCCCTCAGAAGTCGATGGTGGCGTCAGGAGGGGAGGATGGGGAGGCGCAGCCGATCGCCGCAGAACATTTAAATAAATGGAGAGGAGGCGTCGGATGCAAACGCCCCCAGACGAGGATCCAACACGTGAAGTCGGCAAGTCGTGGAGCGTGGCGCCTTCGTGGGGGGGAAGAAGCCACGTGGGCAAGGCCGTCGGACTTCGGGAGTGTGGAGCGCATGGGGGGGCCTTTGGCCTGCCGCCCCGGCCATCCAAAGAGAGCGCCCCAGCGGCCGACGCGGGCCCATGTCAGCGAGGCCAAAGAGAGCCGTGGGCAGGGTTATTGCAGCCAGACCGCACGGGCTAAGAGCCCACGGAGTACCGTGGGGGGTCAAACGCAGTGTGAGTGTGCACCTCGTTCCCAGGAGGTAGCACGTGGGCCTGTCACTGCGGTGAAACGAGCCCCTTTCATGAAGGGACAGCCCACTGCCGTTGCGGCCCGTGGCGGGCCATCTGTCCCCGGCGTCATCCCCTCACCCGAGGCTTGCCTGTGGGCGGCCAAGGGACTTACGATGACCATGGTGGCCCCTGCCTATGTGGAGCAGGTCTGTGAACGTCACACGTCTTCGACGAGTCACCACAGTCGTCGAGGGCGTTAGGAGGGAGGGGAGGAAGGCGCAGCCGATAGCCGCAGAACATTTGAATAAATGGGGGGGAGGAGCCAGAGGCTCGCACCGGTATTGAGGACCTAACACGCGTGGTCGGTATGTCGTCGGCGTGTGGCGCCGTCTGGCGGGGGAGAGTCAACAGCGCGTGGCCGTCGGACGTCGAGGGTGCGGAGCGCATGGGGGGGTGCCTTAGGCCTGCCGCCCAGCCGTCCGAGGTGCGCGCCCTGTCGGGCGAACCGGGCTCATGTCCTCGTGGACAAGGCCAGAGTGAGCCGCGGGCAGGATTATTGCAGCCATACCACACGAGCTAAGGGCCCAAGAGGACCTGTTGGAGTCTATACGCAGTGTGAGCTGCGCACCTCACTCCCAGGAGGTGACACGGGTATTAAGGCTGCTGCCTGTCACTGCGGTGAAACGGGCCCCCCTTGGTCACGGGACAGCTCCAAGGCGATGTGGCCCGGGGGGGTCTTCCGTCCGCGCCATCTCGTCCTCCCTGGTTGCGTGTCTGTGGGCCGCAAAGGAGCGCTCGAGGACCATGGGGCTGCCGACCCATTGGGCCCCGCATGGCACGTCGGGGGCCCATATGGCCCACAGGGTCAGCGCGATGGATGCCATTCTGTATAGTTGGGTGGACGCTGCACCCAGCTGACCGAGGTCGTTGTCCTCAAAAAAGCACGCGTTGCGCTCCGAGACAGGCTGAATGGCACCACGGAGTATCGACATGAACGGGGGGAAGGTGGGCAATGCCGCGGCCTGGGGTTCCGTGGGTGTGGAATGAGGCTCGAGCCGTAGACGTGCACTGAGAAACGCCCGACGGGGAGCCAAGGGAGCAGGACAGGGACCGGGCGCGTGACCCTTGGCCGCGTGGCCGTCGATGACGGGGCCACCCTTTCCTGGGCCTGGAGCCGAGACCTCGCGTCTTGGCCATACCCGACGGCGTCACTTGCGGTCGACGTCCCGTCCTCGCTGTCGCTTGTCGGCGTAGTGCGCGTCGCCTCTAGGGGCGGTCCTTTGAGGCGCCCTCTGGTGGGGATATTTTTTTTTTACAGCCGCAGGCGGAAGCGCCAGCGGCGGGAGGTCGCGGGCGGGCTACGGCCGCGACTAAATTGCCGAGCGCACGCGGGGGCCGCGGACCAGGCGGCGGGGGGGGGCAGCGCCCAGGGCGGCAGAGCCGACGTGCAATCCAGGGAGCCTGAGACAGCCCCGGAAGGGCAAGCAACGGTGCATCCAGGGAGTCTGAGGACAGGCACCGAGGAGACCAAGCGCAGCCAAAATGGCGCGTGAGGCGTTCCCAGCAGTTCAGATGCGAACAGAAAGGAACGTTCCCGAGGACATCGATCCAGGGAGTCTGACGGGTAACACAGACTGACTGGGGACATAAGTCCAGCGGAAAATCCTGACGGCGAATCAAAGTCGCGACGCCAGAACGCGCATCCAGGGTGTGGAGCATGATGACGGGAGAGCCTTCCACAACTCTGGTGGGGATACGCGAAGCGTCAACAAGTTCTTGTTCATATACTGTTATATAGTTTGATATGCTTACTCTATGTATTGAAAACAACAACAACAAAAAGAAAAGAAAAAAAAAAAAAAAAAAAAAAAAAAAAAAAAAAAAAAAAAAAAAAAAAAAAAAAAAAAAAAAAAAAAAAAAAAAAAAAAAAAAAAAAAAAAACTCTAATAATCGTCCCCATACTTTGTTTTTACTACTCTGGAATATTCCTCCTGTAGAGGGACGGGCCCGATTTACGAGCAGGTCCCAGGGCTGGTCAGATACCTCGCCAGCCGGTCGCCCCGTCCTCGCCGACGGGCATACGGGCGAGGGGCGAGGGGCCAGGCGCCGACGGACGCCCAGAGGCATGGCCCCGCGAGAGCGCGGCGGCTGGGCCGAGAGCCCAGGAGACCCTTGTGGATCCCCTTTGCGACTCGTGCGCGTGACTTGGAAAAAACAGAAAACCGAAAAACAACGAGCATCAAAAAAAGTGTGTGCTTTCATTGCGTTTTTGTCCCCTCTTCGAGAGGAGGGGGGAGCGCCACGGATCGCCGCTGGGAGCAGAGTAGGGCCCGAGGGGGGGGGATGGGCCGCACGTCGCCTGCGCCTCGTCGGCCGAGCGGAGGAGCTCCCCCCACCCCGGTGTCGAGGCCCCGGCAGGGACGCGCGGCGCCGGCGCACCTGGCCGTCCCCCTTGCCGGCCTCCGCCGCCTCGATGAGCTCCTTCCCTGCGACGCCGCGGAAGAAGTGGGGGGCCACGTGCGAACCCTACCCCCACCCCCCATGATTTATGAGGGGAAGGGTGGGGCTCGCTTCGTTCGGGAGCTCCCGAGCGAAGTGAACCCCACCCTCGCCCTCAGAATCGTGGGGGGTGGGGGGAGGGTTCGCACGTGGCCTCCTAAGAAGGGGCGGGGGGGGGGGAGGGAGGCGGGCGGGGGAGGAGGCCGGACGCAGGAGAGGAGGCGGGAGGCGGAGGAGGGGGAGGGGAAGGGGGAGGGGAGGCAGGAGAGAGGGGGGCGAGTCCGTTGGCGCACCCTCTGGGGGCCCACAGGCTGCGCGGGCTCGTCTCCCTGCTGCATGCGCCAATGCCGGTACGAAAATTCCCACTGCTACAGATTATGGCTTCTGGTTCGTATTGGAAATTGTTGCTCCACGCGCGCCCCCACCGCCCCCCAGCCGAAAAGTACCCCACGACCACGTCCGCAATTTCTGCGGTGCCTTGGGACACGTAAACATGATCGACCCACGAACCCGGACAGGAGTATGGAACTACAAAGCATGAAACAGCTTCAAGGCCTGACTCGGATGTGGCAATGCTGAAGTTATCTATGGCGATGACACTGTGCCAGAGGCTGTGCTGCGCTGCGCTGTGCCGTGCTGTGCTGACCAGTACTGTGGCATCATGTGCTTATGTGCTACCCTCTATTTCGCTGTGGATCAAGTAGTCCTTCGCGTCCGAATCCTGACCGAACTGATCTGGATATTTGGCTCAAGCTGTCTGGGCGCATGGATCGCAATCGGAACGCACGGAGTGCTCAACTAGCTCGGGCTCAGGATCCGGTTCGGTTCCGAAGAAGGTGAGCACAGGGCTCTCAAAAAGCAACGAATCTGCAGACGAGCGAACCGCTCAAGACATCCCCACAGTATGTTACCAGCCTCGAACGTATCCCTATCCCTAAGATTGACACGCCAAGTGGCGATGACAGTCTTAGGGATTCGCCCTCAAAAAAAAGGGGATCCCTAAGATTGGCATCGTGATGAGGAGATGCCCAGCATAGGGATAGGGATATGTTCCAGGCTGGTAAGTATGGGCGCGCACGGGCAAGTGTCCTAACCCTTCGCGGCTCCTCATCGGTGTGCCCAGATGCCCAGACTGCGGTCTCGCGGTGAACAGTGAGCTCTCAGAGGAGAGGGTCTGATCGGTCAAGCGAGCAAACCGCCTGAGACATCCCCGCAGTCTGCAAGTGTCCTAAACCCTGGCGGCTCCTCCGTGGGTGCCCAGATGCCACGCCCGCTGTATCCTGGTGGGCACGGGGCCACCAGAAGAGGGGGAGGGTTATTGAACAAACGAGTGAGCCGTCTGAGACATCCCTGCAAGCAGGGCGCGAACGGGGCAAGCGTCCTAACCCCTGGCAGCTCCTCCTTGGAGTGCCCAGCTGTCACGCCTGCGGTACCGCCGTGAACAGTGAGCTCCCAATGAGCACCGTTTAACCGATCCCCGTCCCCAGCGGCGTGGCCTGGGCCCCACTGGCCGATTTACCCCCCTAGATGGGGATGTAGGCCGTTCCCTTCGGGTTTCGAGGGGTGTATCCCCAACTGGGGTGGTGATTTTTATACGGGTCTCGAAGAGGATGAGGATGGGGATGGGGGTCGGTTAAACGATACTGACTCAAAGGATAAGAGTCTGACCGGTCGAACGGGCATGCCGCCTCGGACATCCCCACGAGCAGGGCGCGGGGACGCGCAGGTGTCTTGACCTCTGGCAGTTCCCTCTTCGTGGGCGCCCGGGTGCCACGCCCGCCACCTCGCGGTGAGCACAGGGCTCTCGAACGAGGGGGGTGTTGTCAGACATACGTGCAGACCGTCGGCGACATCCCCGCAACATAGGAGCACGAACGGGCAAGTGCCGTGCACCTGCTGGCTCACCTGCGGAGTGTCCAAACTGCCACGCCTGCTGCATCGCTGTGAACAGAGCGGGCGTCTCTCTTCGCGCGCATCATGAGCGAGCCAGCGTGCCCCAGAACCACGCGAGCACGCACCCCGGCTGAAACCGCTCCTCGCATGAAGCTCATCAGCCCCGCAAGGCGCGGGCCCTCGAAGCGGTTGGTGGCCTGGAGCCTGATGGGTCAAGAGAGCCCCCTGGCGGCTCCTCCCTGGGGTGCTGAAATGGCACGCCGACCATGTCGCGGGAAGCCTACTGTGTGAAGGCAGGAGTGATCTGAGTACGAGCGAGTCTGGATGCGAGTAAGTCTGAGTGTCAGCGAGGAGGAGTTGGAGAGGCGGACGGTGAGGAGAAGGTGGAGGCGTCACAGAGCATGAGTAAGTCTGAGTACGAGTGAGTCTGAGTGTGCCAGATCGGAGTGTGAGTGGTCTGCGTGTACGAGTAAGGGTATGACGAGGCTGAGTATGAGTGGATATGCGGGGGGTGGTCTGAATATGACGGAAACGGAGTATCAGCGAATACGAGTGTAAGTGAATATGAGTGTGAGTGTGCCTGTGTGGGCGACTATGAGTATGAGAGGATCTGAGCATGAAAGACCTGAAAGGAGAAGGCAGGAGGGGCGGGAGGCGGAGGCACCAAACTGATAACAAGAAGCCCATGTTAAGACCTGGAGAAAAGTCTGAGTACGAGTGCGTCTGAATGTGAATATGAGAACGCCTGGGTGTAAGCGATCGGCTAACATATGGGGAACAGCTGTATGAGACTGAGTACGGGTGAGTCTAAGAGAAGAGGTGGGAATTCTGAAGGAAGGCGAAGGCGCCACACTAAAAACAAGAACCCCAACTTAGGACATGATGGATAAAAACTACCGATACCGCTACCCCGCGGACCTCTGTCGGGACGCGGTCTGACCAACATTCCGAGGCGCATACAGGAGGCCGAACAAGGCGAAAACGAGGAAAGGATAACTATCGCACTCTGCCTGTTGAGGATGGAGAAGAGCGGGAGCCGGGAGACACCATATTCGTTTTGTCCGCGTGGAGCTTCAGCCAATTTGCGTCGGTTCTTGTCTGTAGGTCATAAACCATATGTTATATGTCGACTGTCTGCCATTGCTGACTCAAGTGTAAGGAGTAGGAGAGGAGAGGAGAGGAGAGGAGAGGAGAGGAGAGGAGAGGAGAGGAGAGGAGAGGAGAGGAGAGGAGGAGAGGAGAGGGAGAGGGAGAGGGAGAGGAGAGGAGAGGAGAGGAGAGGAGGGAGAGGAAAGGAGAAAGGAGAAAGGATGAAAGGAGAGAGGAAAAAAAGAAGATAGAGGAGGAGAGAGAGAGAGAAGAGAGGAGAGAGGAGAGAGGAGAGAGGGAGGGAGAGAGAGGGAGAGGGAGGAGGAGGAGGGAGGAGGGAGGAGAGAGGAGAGAGGAGAGAGGAGACAGGAGGAGAGGAGAGAGGAGAGAGGAGAGAGGAGGGAGGAGGGGGAGAGAGGAGAGGAGGGCAGAGGGGGAGGGAAGGGGGATGGGAGAGGAGAGCCGAGGAGAGGAGAGAAGGAGGAGCGCCCTCGAGGCGGGAAGTCGTGAGAGCCACAGGCCTGAGGAAGCGGGAGCGAAGCACGGGATCCTGAGTGTATAAGGTAGGGGCGCTCGAAGAGCACCTCCTTGACGGACATGTGCCAGTCAGCCGTACCCCTGGCCCGCTCCACAGCAGGGTCTCCGCATTGGGGGAGGAGGAGGAGGAGGAGGAGGAGGAGGAGGAGGAGGAGGAGGAGGAGGAGGAGGAGGAGGAGGAGGAGGAGGGGGAGCAGGAGGAGGAGGAGGACGAGGACGAGGACGAAGATGCGGAGGAGGAGGAGGAGGAGGAGGAGGAGACAGGCGAGGTCGGTGGCAGTGGCGAGGTGCAGCGGTGGCTGCGCTGTTGGGGAAATGGACTGCTCGGCGGCGAGCGAGGGGGGTCAGAGAGAAGGAGGAGGCCTTCTCAGAAGGTTCGGAAGTCCCCCTGCCTTCTGAGAAGTTCTCAAAGCCTTCCCCGAAGACAGGAACAACTTCTCAAAGGCGCGAGGGCTTCTGAGAAGTCCCGCCGCCTTCTGAGAAGGTATTCTTCTTCTCATTTCCCCCCCTCGCTCGCCGCCGAATTGTGGCAAACAAGGACGCACACAGGGTGTCATGTTATGGTTCTGTACGAGGTATGGTTCTCTGGCACAAACACACACACACACACACACACACACACACACACACGCACACACACACACACACACAGACACACAAACACCCTCAGGCTGTTCAAACTCACGCGTCTTCAGCGGTACCTTTCGAAAAGGCCCCCTGCCTTCCTTGCTGGTGCAAAATCTGTCTCAATATCTTCCCCGTCTTTCTACTTCTACGACCGTCAATGCCACTCCACAGACGACCACTGCCATTATAATCACTGCCACGATTGATTGGTGCAAATTGCGACTTGTATCAATGAATACGTGGCTGCGAAGTGCTACTCCAACGCGTGACCCAAGAACAATGGAAGCAGAGCCACGCAGACGGAGGTTACCGAGTCAGTCGGGGCAAATCGGGACTCGTCCAGGTGAGTGGGCACTGCAGGCGTCGTCGGCGAACTGCGGAAATTCAACTAGAATGCCGAACACGCACTCCAGCGCAGGCACTAGTTCTTGGGACGCCGATCCGGCTGCGCATCCCAACGAGGAGCACGCCAATGAGAGCCACAGCAAGCAAAGATTTAACGCCTGGAGAGGCCACGAATGCAGGAATGGGGAAAGGGAGGGAGGGAGAGAAGGAGGGGAGGAAGGGGAAGGGAGGAGAGGGAGGAGAAGGGAGGGGAAGGGAGGGGAAGGGGGGAGGCAGGGGAGGGAGGGGAGGGACAAGCTAGGTGCGCTCGCGTCATATCTGACGTTCGACCCCTCCCTCCCATTCCTTACCATGGCGCAGATCTCCTCTCTTTTCGCACAGTCGGGTGTCGAGCAGGGCAATGATCGCGAGAAGGTGCGCGATGCGTCGTAGAGCACGGCATGGCATGGTGTAGAAGAGCACGGCAGAGCGTAGAATGTCATAGCATGGTGTGGCACTGCGTAGTGAAGCATTGCATCACACAGCATTGAAACGCAAAGCATGGCATCGCACAGCGGCGCAGAACAGAACACCGCACAGATGCCATGGCAGGGCACCGGGGTCCTTGGAGGGTAAATGGATCGTCTTCGAAGGGTCTGGGCCGGTCTGGAGTCGCGGCTCCAAGTTTAGCTCCCTGGGATCCCCGAAACGCTCCCCACAAGCAGGGGCTGATGGAGAGAACCCGCTGGCTCTGCTTGCAACACCGCCTTCTGAAAGCAGAAACAGGGCTCCCGCTTGATACTTCCTCCAAACGACGCCGCCCCGAAGTGGGGGGGAGGGGGGACCCTTCTGCGGCCCAAAAACTCAACGAATCGATTCCGGATGTGTGATCACATGCGATGTTTTTTTCTAGACCTACTTGGAAGGACCGAAAGCGCCCGCGCTGCAGCGGGAGCAAGTTTTGGAACAACCAGAGGCGCGGAAATGGGGCCAGCGCTACAGCGGGAGCAACATGTTGAAGGAGCGAAAAGAATCGGACTGCCAAAAAAACATATGAAAACCAGTAAATGAGGCCAAGGCTGCAGCGGGAGTACGATTCGGAACGAGCGGAAGCGCAGAAATGAGGCCAGCACTGCAGCGGGAGCACGATTCGGAACGACCAGATGCCCGAAAGTGAGGCCAGCGCTCCAGCGGGAACAGAAGTTTGACACACAAAAAAACATGTGAAACCCAGCTCCCGGGAATCCTTTCTTTTTCGTGTAACAATGTTTTGTATGTACAATTGATTGATATACATATATATATACTAGAACCATCGCGGGCGCTTCGCGCGCGCTCAAGTTCTAGCTAGGATAATCGTCATCGTCACCATCGCCATCCTCATCACCATCATATCCGGCGTCATCGTCAGCGGCATCGTCATCATCACCATGACCATCACCATCATCACAATCGTCACCATCACCACCATCAGCAGCAAAGTCGTCATCACCATCGTCATCATCGCCATCGTCGTCATCATCGTCAATATCGTCACCTGAATTATCACCATAATCATCCTCATCATCACCATCGTCATCATTATCGTCGTCGTCGTCGTGATCGTCGTCATCGTTATCGTCATCATCATCATCATCATCATCATCATCATCATCATCATCATCATCATCATCATCACCTTCATCATCCGCCCACTCCTGCATCACAGGCACCATAAACAGCATCGCCACCATTATTATCAGTATCGGCGATCATCCTGACCATCACCAGCATCATCATAATGATCATCAGCATCACCATCCTCAACGGCATCACCGTCATCGTCATCATGATCGTCAGCATCACCACCATCATCATCATCATCACGATCACTCACATCACGATCACCATCATCATCAGCATCGTCATCATCATCATCATCATCATCATCATCATCATCATATCATCATCATCATCATCATCATCATCATCATCATCATCATCATCATCATCATCATCATCATCATCACCATCACTCACATCACGATCACCATCATCAACATCATCATCATCAGCATCATCATTCCCACTGTCAACATCATCATCATAATATTATTCCTCATCATCATCATCACCATCATCATCATCAGCATCATCAGCATCATCATCATCATCATCATCATCAGCATCAGCATCATCATCATCATCATCATCATCATCATCATCATCGTCGTCATCGTCGTCGTCAACTTCGTAATAGTCGTCATCATCGTCATCATGTTCGTCACCGTCGTCTCCGAAGCTCCCCCGCCGAACTCGAGGATATTTCCGCAGCGTCTTGCAGGCCGCGTGAGCAGTATTGGGGATTTAGGTTGTGGGCCTGAGGCCGCCCTGCATAATCATCATTGTCATTATCACCAGCGTCTGGAAGCCTTGCGGGGCCCTTTCGGCGCCTTTTGGAGGCCTCTTGGAGCTTCCTGGGGGCCTCTCGAGGCCTCTTGCGGACTCCTGGGGGCCTCTTGGGAGCTTCTGGTGGGCGAGGGCTCGAAATGTCAGTT
Organism: Prorocentrum cordatum; assembly: GCA_963575745.1. Lineage (NCBI taxonomy): Eukaryota > Dinophyceae > Prorocentrales > Prorocentraceae > Prorocentrum > Prorocentrum cordatum. The sequence goes on from CAUYUJ010003751.1 coordinate 73,787, forward strand.
CGTGTTCCCCATCTGGGGCTCCTCTTGGAGTGTTCTGGGAGCTCTTTTGGGCCGTCTTGGAAGCTTCCTGGGCCGTCTTGGGGCCCTCTTGGACTGTCTCGGTGGACTCTTGGGGGCCTCTTGGCTCGTCTTGAGGCGATCTTTCGGGCCTCTTGGGCCGTCTTGGAGCGTCTGGAAGCCGAACTGGGGAGAACGCCAAAACCCTTCAAAAACCACTAAAAATCAATGACAATTCCCTCTTGGGCCCCTCCTGGGAGCGCTGTCGGAGACCTGCTGGGACGCTTTGGCAGCTTTTATACCGTCTTGGAGTGTTCCCGGGCCGCTTCGGACCTCTCTCGCGCTGTCCTGAAGGCGTCCTGGAGCCATTTTAGAGGGTCCTGGGAGCGTCCTGGCGTCTCCGGCGGGGGGGTGACCACAGCCACTGGGCAAAGTGAGGCCCCCCCCTGGTCCAGGACCCCCTCCCCATTTTTTATATATACAAGCATGTATAAATGTATATATATATATATATATATATATCAAAAAATGTGTATATATGTGAATATTATATATATATAGATATAATATATATATATATAGATACTTGCATATAATTGTGAATATTTTATATATATTATACACCACACTTCACACCCCCAAAAAAAAAAAAAAAAAAAAAAAAAAAAACGCTGAGGGGAACCCGACATCTTCATGACGTCATCAGGGGAGAGCGGAGAGTAGTATTCATACTGTGTAACTGTAACTGTGGAGGGGGAGAGAGGGGAAGGGGAGGAGGGGGGGGGAAGGGAGGGGAAGGAGGGAGGGAAAGGAGGGAGGGGAAGGGAGGGAGGGGGGAAGGGAGGGAGGAGCGAGAGGCCACGGGGGCGGGGCCCAGAGGTGGCCCCTGGAGGGCACGAGAGCTCGCCAGCGCACCCGCGGGGCCCTCGGAGCCTCCAGAATCCGTCCTCCGTGGCCGCCAAGATGCCCCAAAGGCCTTCCAATGCGGCTCCAGAGTGGGACGCACAGAGTACTACGTGTCCACATGTCATCCTCGGAGGTGCGCGTCCGGCCCGAACATATATGGTGTGCCCATCTTGCAGCATTATCGGCTCCCGAGCGGTGTGCCCAGAAAGCGCCCGCCTCGACGCACAGACAAAGAGACTTCTCGGAGCGCGCGTCGCCATCTGGGGGGCGACGCACACAAAGTATTAGTATGTTGGAGTGACGCCGACAGAGGTCGAGTAGTTCGGCGGCGAGCGAGGGGATGATTGAGAAGGAGAAGGCCTTCTCAGAAGGCTCGGAGGTCCCCCGGCCTTCTGAGAAGTTTTCGAGGCCTTCCCCGAAGGCACAGAAAACTTCCCAAAGGCGCGAGGGTTTCTGAGAAGTCCCGCCGACTTCTGAGAAGGCCTTCTCATTCTCACCTCCCCCCTTGCTCACCGCCGAGTAATGGATGGACTAAAGAATTGAGTTACCCCAAGATTGATTTCCGCGTCGAATTGACGAGAGAGATACGTATAGCTTCCGTAGAGACTCGACGAACAAATCAAGTCTGGGGTAAATCCATACTGTGGTCGATCCCCCACTCGAAGAGGAGCCCCAACTCGCCGGAGAGGCCTCCAAGACACCCGAGAGGAGAGATCAAGACGGCCCCGGACGCCGCAAGAGCGCCTCGAGAGGGCTCCCGAACAGGGCCTCGAGAGCCAGCAGCAGCTTCTTTGATGCTGACCTCTTGACTACTTTCGCGCAGGGCCTCGCGAACCAGCAGCAGACTGTGTGATGCTGACCGTTTGACTCTCTTGCCGCGTGCTCGCTTTTCTCGGGCTCCGGCGAGTCCACCGCGGCCCGAGAGCGGCGCGCTGGCACGGGCCCAGGACGTCCAGCTTGCCCCCCCGAGAGGGGCCCAGAGAAGAGGCCCCAGGAAGGCCTGGACGACGGCGCGAGAAGCCCCCAGGGCGCCCAAGAAGCCCCTCGATGGGGGTCCCAAAAAGGGACCCAAAAGAGGGAGAGCTCGCGGGACCCCTGCGAGCCATCCACCGCGAAAGGGCCCCCCGAAGGCCCCCAAGACATGCTTTTACAAGGGGCCCCCAGGAAGGCCCCCGGGGGGCCCCCAGAAGCCGCTGGGGGCCGCGAAAAGGCTCCAAGAGACCGTCGGAGAGGCCCCAGAGAAGCCCGGCAACGGACGCGAAGGAAGAGGCCGACCCGGCAGCAACTACGCTCGGGCAGCACAACGGGAAGTGGCGAAGAAGCACGTACGATGTCGGAAGCCGCACATATCCCCCTTCTGTCTTCTGGGGGCCAGCTTCATGGCGTAAACAAGAAGGGAGGGAGGG
>CAUYUJ010003752.1:0-32500 GCA_963575745.1 Prorocentrum cordatum
CCTCCTCCTCATCCTGCTCCTGCTCCTGCTCCTGGTTCTGCTCTTGCTCCTGGTCCTGCTCCTCCTCTTCCTCCTCCTCCTCATCATCATCCTGCTCATCCTCTTCCTCCTCCTCCTCATCTTCCTCCTCATCCTCCTCCTGCTCCTGCTCCTGATCCTCCTCCTCCTCCTACCCCTGCCTCTGATCATGCTCCTCCTCCTGCTCCTCCTGCTCATGCTTCTCCTCCTCCTCATCCTAATCATATTCCTCCTCACAGTATGGTTGTCCTATGCGTCGTCTTATTAGTGTGGCATGTATTATGCGTATTCGTATTAGTATGCTCCTTCGTATTATTAGTATTATTACTATTGTTGATCGGTTTCTTAGTAGCCGTCTTAGTAAAATGATGCGCCTGATTGGTAGTATTATTACTACTACGGTTATTAGGTGTAGCAGTATCATTGTTAGCATTGGCAGCGTTCTCAGTCTTATTATTATTAGTATTAGTATTAATATTATTAGAAGGATTCGTATTATGATTGTGATGATTATGGGTATTAGTAGTAATATTATTGTTATTAGTATTATAGTATTCTTATTATTAGTAGTAGTTGTGTATGGGGTTGAAGTACAAGGGTACAGAACCCCTGATCCGTTGGTAGAGGGAAGGAGGGATATATGGATGTCTTTCCCTCCTGCGCGATCAAAGGTCTGATCGATCTGTCCCAATACCTGAGCCCAAACGGCCGGGCGCAGGAGAGGTGATGATAAGGAGTATATATGAGGGTATTACACGGGTTCTAGTCACACACCCCGTCCCGAATCCCGCCCGTGAGGGTAGGACTCGGGAACAGAGGAAAAGAATCCGTCACCCTTTTGCTCCTACAATCCTCAGGTCTGTAGGCAGCTGAGCGCAAAGTCAGTATAGCCTCAGCTGCAAAGTAAGGTAAGAAGGAACACCCTGGGTCCCGATTTCTTCGCCAAGCACGCTCTGGTGCCCCCTCGGTGCGCCCCCCCAAAACGCTTCGGCACTCGAGGGCGGAGAAGAATGAGACACGGGTGGGCGGAGAAAGAGGATCTGAGCAAGTTAAAGCAACTTGTAATCTGCCTCGCCTATGCGAGGCAGGTGTTGCCACCAGCTGTCAGATCATTCTCAACGCAATGGAGTTAGACTGTAAAGAATATGCAATCAGGGATCTTGTTGATGAACACGATCGTGTTACGAAACGCATCTATATATCAAAGCAAATGTCTGGCCAGACGAAAGGTCGTGTTGATGAACACGAAAAGTTGCATGTGTTTAAATTCTCTATACGGCGACTCCCGTTGGCGTTGCTCCTTAGGAGGCTGCCTTGGCTATCGCAAAAAAATGTGTGTATGAGTGGCCACTTGTGTTGTATAGTGAAGTGGCCTAGAAGTATATAATAGCCACCGCTCAAGGCGAACTTGTATTATAATGAAGTTCAAGCCTTTCGAGCGGCGGGCCTTGCGGCCGACTCACTACGTGTTGCCGTTCTCGTAGAACCTGCGGTCCCACATCCTGTGGCCAACGCACGTCACGTAGCTCGTCGCGAACGTCTCCCAAGATGTCCTCGGGATCCAGTGGCGAAACCACTTGTTGTACTGGATGTCGCGGATGTATACGAACTCGTCGTTATTGAGCGCGATGTAAATCCAGCAGTTGATGTAGTAGCTCCAATACCTGAGGCCCCAATGACTGTCCTCAAGGTCGTCGCGCCACCAGGCGGCGTAGTCTGTCGTGCGCGCCCTCTTGGCGCGAGGTCTGTAGCTGTCGTCGCTATCCTGCCGCCGCGCTGCAGTGCCGCGCGGCCCCGCGGGCATGTGGCCCGCCGCGCCAGAGGCGCTGGACCGTGCAGCATCGCCAGGGGCAGGGCGCGGCGGCGGCGGATGGCGCGGCTCCATGGCATCATCAGAGTGCTGGGAGTGTGTATCAGGTTCGATCGGATCGGTTCTCATCCCTGAATCAACCCCCCTTCCGTGATCGATTCTCTCTCCCAGGCCGGTGTATGTCGGATCGGCAGAACCCAACAACTCGTGAGCAAGCGCAGCAAGCTTGCGCTGCGTGACTTTCTCACGGGTGCCATCCCCTCTGGGGAGGGCAATCGTGACAAGTCCGCGAGCTTGCCGCGTTTGTCTGTCGAGTCTGCCTTCGTTCAACCACCATTTCTTCCGACAAGCTGGGCCTGTCCTGATGCTGGTCTCGAGGATCTCACATGCATCACGCATGTCCTCCACGTTCCAGGCCTTCTTGCCCACGTTAACGCGAGCGCCTGTCATTTGATGGTGGAACTTCAAATCATTGAGAAAACGCTGAACGAGATTGGCATATGGATAGTATAGAGGTCTGTCGTCTTCAGCCTCGCCCATCAGTCTACACCCGTGTGCAGGAGGGCGGCCAGAGTCGACCCACTTCTCATACCTCTTCCTAGAGGAATTGGCCATTCTCCTCAGCGCGTCTTTCTCATCACCTGGAAATGAGCGCTTGCCCGTCATGATGACTTGCGCTCCGTCTCTCATGTACCTCGTGATGTCGTCCTGGGAGAGCGTCGTCCTGATCCAGTTGGTCAGCTTCTGGAGGTATGCTAGGTCGCTCTGGACGGCGGTACTCTTACCCGTAGCACCTACAGATACGGTGTACTGCCAGCAGATGTCACAAAGGGTACCATCACCTGTAACGATCCCTAGGGATAAGGTGCGATCGCAATTCCGACATCGCGCGATATCATGCTGGATAGTTTCTGGGGCTCCCTCAGTCGTGAGGTGCTCACGAGATCCCCAGCGAGTACCCCGACCACGGGCAAGACTGCGGCCGATCTGATCCATGGCACCGCGGTTGATCTCAGCATTCGGTCGGGAAGCGATTGATCTACTCAACCCCACGATCTCGATCCTAGACAATCTTTCCCCTGGCAGTCCTATGCGCTCTGTCGTGTCGTTGTCCGCATCCTCAGTATCACCATGGCATGCGTTCTCAGTACGGAGACGGCGAGCCTCCTCCTGCAAGGCGGACTCGTTGTCGCCCTCCTCGCGGTTGACTCCCGTCTGCTCGGCTATGATCCGTACCATGGTTTCTTGATCAGGAGCTGCGGATGCAACGCTGCCTGGGTCCTGGGGAATGTCCTGCTCCGCGCCTGGGCCACGTGGCGCGGCAGGTGTTTCCGCCAGCTCCGTCCATACGGGGAAGCCTGGATTGCCGAATGTGTTGATGCAGTGTGTAAATAGACCACGCAACGTTTGGAGTGCGGGATAGTTCTGATGGATAGCATCTTTTGTGAAGCCACGGAGCTCCGCAATGCTGTCCAGCAATATGTTTTGATACACTTTGGAGATCCATTGAAAGACGCCTGTAGTCGACTCCTCTATGGTCTCTGGGCCCAGGTAGTGTACCAACTCTTTGAAGAAGCGACCTGCACTGCAAATTGGTAAGTCGCGTGCCCATTTGTGGGTATGATTATAATCCAAGTAGTATTTCTCAGCGCTCCATGCTTTGGATCCGAATTGAACGTCGAATTGTAAGTACGACTGCACTCTATCCACCGCAGATCTCTCCACGCCAGTGCGCACCTCAATGATTTGCTTCATCCTTATCATAGGTGAGTCCCCTCAAAGCTCCGACACCCAGAGGTATATGCTGTGGTCGTATGATTGTCTGGTCCACCTTGTGTGATCCTCTGGGTCGTCGTCGGGGTGATTGAGGAAGTCTCCTGGCAGGTCAATAACGTTGTCGAGGATGCTCGCGCCGACGTGCTCATCTGCTTGGATCTCTGCTGATAGATCTGCTTTCATATTGTCATTTGCCGCTTTTTCTTCGGCAGTGAGTAGTATGTTTGATATATCCACAATAACGGTAGCCAGAGGTTCGTCAGATTGGCCTGCCATTTGTTGGGGTCCATCGTCCGCGGGAGCGATACCCTCGGCAGGTGTGGCCACCAGCTCTTCGGGATCGGGTGTCCGAGGAGCGGGCCGTCTGGTCGGTGTGCGTGGGATGCGTGGCTTATAAATGCTCGTCATACCGAGATATGGCAGATTGCCATCTGTTTTGTGATGAAGTATTTTGTCGCGGCATGAGGATGGTCCTTCCAGGGCAGTATTCATATGTGTCGGGTCAATGGCATATTCGTCGGCACGAATTGGTAAAGCAAAGACAACGCCCTTGAGAGGCATGCTTTTGTCATTGTACCATATGTTTACCCATCGCAAACCGTAGTTGAGGATAGGTATCTGTACCGCAAAGAACTTGTCAAAAACTCCGAAATGAATGATTGGGCCGTAAATGTGGCCCTTGTTCATGAGGACCTTGGTTTTGTGATTGCCCTTGGGGTAGTGATTGTCGTAATGATAACACTTGGTAGATCCCCAATTCTTGGTGACAATGAAGTCCCCCATGCGAACATCATTAAATGTAGGCCGACGATCCCAATCTTTTTGTGTAATCTTTGATGTAACGGGTCGAAGAGCCTCTCGGCAGTATGACAGAGCAATTAACCATTCTTTACCATCTGCTTTGTGATCGGCGTCGTCGATCATAGCACGGACCATTTGTTCGTCCAAGGCGTCGGCGCCAGATATGCGGCCAGCAGGGGTTGCCCCCAGCTGAGGGGCAATCGGTCGCTGAGCCGAAGATGCTGATGCTGACGGCGTCCTTGGCTGCTGATCCATGTCATGATCCATGTTGGCTGGCGTAATCCCAGGAGGGTTATCGATGAACTCCTCTCCAGGAAGATAGGCGCAAATTTCGTACTTGCTCAATGGCTGTCTCGCGGCCAATGGCGGGTAGTCCCATGGAGGGCCCTCCGGCCATATCTGCTGGCCGTGCACGTGGCGTGGTTGGAGGCGGCGAATTGCAATGACTGCCGCTGCTGGAACCACGTCCTCTGTCATAATAGCGCCTTGAGCGCCCAACCAAAATCTGCAACCAGTTTTTGTGGCGATCTCCATGTTGATCACCAGCTCGACCTCGTTCTTGTAGTGATTGAACTTGTATGACTCTACCGAGGTGTGGGGATTCTTCTGGGCATTGTCTAGATATGTGCTGGAACTGAAGAATGCCTCCGTGCGTTGTGATGGTTTATGATGCTTGTCTCTCTGAGAAGATGGATCGACGTAGCCTGGAATGATCCCTGTCTTAAGGATGTTGCGCCAAGCACGGAGTGTCGTGCCGTGGTGGAGGTATTTCACGTCTGTCCATTGTAGGCTCTCCCAGCCCATATTCCATGGTTTGGAAAGTGGGTTGACGCAACTGTGGCCTCCAACACATCGAATGACAATAACGCTGTTCCAATCGAAACAGCTGGGATCACCTCCCTCGGGGATTGGTTTGGCGTATATTTCGATCCTATTTTTCTGCGGGTCAATATGTTTCTGGAACGCACGAATGATGAAGATCGGGTAATAATCCTTCCAATCGGTATACCCATCTTTCTCACCATCTTTCTTGAAGTGCGACACGGCCGCGTCCATGGATGGTCCGTTGTGGTTTTTGCGTTCACCGAATTTCCATTTGACCATTTCCTGAAAGGGTTTCCAATTGCTTGGAATCTTCCATTCACGATATGTTGTCTTCGTCCAAATGTTGGTACGTCTATCGTGAAATTGATTGATATAGAACTTTTTGTAGTGGATCTCGTGGCGTAACATCGTCGTGATGTCTTTGCTCATATATTTGGGTTCCCCCAGCCACTCATCATCAAGTAACTCGGGACCATAACGCACGTCGTCGTAATTTGGTAACGATATCCACTTCCATTCTGGAAAGCAACCAGACTGTGCAATATCAGGAGCATGAGCAATCACACAATCGTCATGTTGCAGTTGGTCGTACCATTCGTCGTTTTCCAGGCAGGCGAATCCATTGACCGCGGATGTACCCCGCAATACTGGACAAACGTATGGATCGTCGTCCTTGATGCCTGCTTGCAGCTTCCACTCTCGAATAGTGCATGCGTTATCGAACATCCCGACCTGGCTGATGTCCTCATACATGGAACGCTCGCAGCTGTCCTGCCATGACAACAAATTCATCTCGTGTGGAGAAGATTCCTCTTCGGCAGGAGTTGCCTCCAGCTCCATGGCATCTAGGTCAGTGCCGTCGTCAGGGATCGGTACTGCCTCGGCTTTCGGGAGCTGGTCTGCTGGCGTATGGTGTAGGGGTGGTCCAGGAGTCGATGACTTTGGCACGGCTATCGATTGCGGGCCAGGTTGCAGTGGCTCAGGCAATGGGCCTGGTGGTGCTGGCTGTTCCGCATCGGCTGTCGCGCGCCACACGGAAGTCGGAACATCAGGATCGTATCCCAATGCCACGCGATCCAGTGCGTTCTGTCTGAAGAATGTTTTGCATGCTTCGATGGTCTGCTCGTTCTCGGCAGCAGGGCCGGCACAGTGAGATGTCAACCTGTTGTTTTCTGCAATGAGTCGTGATCTGGTCGCGTTATCGTCACCATCTAATTCGGTAATCCGTTGTAGAAGCTGCTCGAACACAACCCAAGTAACAGCATGTGCATCTTCAACCGTTTTAATGATCTTGGGGTGGAGGAGCTCTTGTTTCTCGACTGAATCCCAGGATGCCCATGCCCCAGGGTAGTCATTGATCAACAGTAAGAGGTACTGGAATAAATCGTCGTATGCAAGACTAAATGGATCATTATCAACGATATCCTTGTTCGGCTCGCGAGGATCAAGTGCTGGTGTCCGTATCGGAATTCCAGGAATAGGTACGCTTGTGTCGCCTGCGTTAGCAGGCAGTGATGCCGGCAGCGCACCATCGGCACATGATGCCATCCACGCACAATGAGCCATCTCGCCTGCCGTCTGTGTCATCAGCGTCGTGAGGCTGAGGTCTCTCTTCCATTCGTTTGTCATATTCTCTCTGAAGTCGAGAGCCGCCATGATCTCCTTGGCCTGTGTGTGGGCCTGCTCGTCCGTGACGGGAGTCAGCATGGGCGGCCTGAACGGATGCGGCTGAGAGGGCAGTGACTGAATCCAAGCGCAGAAGTTACGATAGCATACTGCGTCGCAGAACTGTGTCGTAAACATCGCCATGCTATGGTTGTTCTGTTTTGCATGCCAAGCCTGTGGGGTAGTTCTATCGTACGCTTCAACCCAGTGGACTGATGGAAGAACAGTAATACCACGATTTTGCATAATCCTGATCAGATCGTCCGTGTGGTAATCAAAGTTCGGGTGTGCGCCCCACTGTGCTGCTTTGCCAGGCCCCATGACCGTGGGGCAGCGGAAATATTGCATCACATCGACAAAACGTGATACGTCCACTTGTACGTGTACTGGCATGAGCGTCGGGACGCCACCCTCACATTCCATTTTCTGGAGCTCATATACGGCAGTAGGTGCGCGATCTTGGTGTCGACGCATGTCCACGGTGTTCTGTCCGTGGTTGGCACATGCGATGTCATTCGCGCTCCATACCACCATGGCATTGAGGCCCCTGCAATAATGTTGTTTCACATATGCAGGAAAATCATTGGCCCAGTAGTTCCAGATAACCTCGTTTAACTCGCGCCACTTTTTGATGGAGGCATTGTCGCTGTGTAACATGAGGCCTCTGGCCTCGCGGATCGTCTTGATCATGTTGCGCTGCTCGACGGTGCACTCCCACTGGTTGTTGAGAATAGCTGTGGTACGGCTCTCCTGTGTCTGCGTACGCTGGTTACGCAGTTCTTCCATACCATAGCGGGTGTCTCCACCAGCCTCTGGCAATTGAACGCAATCTTGGCCGATCGGCGTGTCGTTCTGTCTGAACCATTCTTTATAATTTCCAAAGGAGAATGCCCACATCATGATGTCGTCGCGAATCATGGTTGACAAATGCTCGAGGGTAGCGCCGCCCATGTATTCCGCGCGATTGAGGCACGGCATAAATAGCGGTACAAGAGCAACATGTGATACCTTGGCGAGATCTTCTCGCTTCTGTGCATTGTTGAGCTCGTCGATGCCGTGGGTTGGGTACTTTTTGTGTTTTGCACTCTTGGCCCCTTTCTTGGGGTGCATAATCCATGTTGAATCGGTGTACAAGTTGGTCCATTTGTATGCGTGCCCTGATGGGCCGAAGGCATGATGCAAGAGCAGTCCCAGATCTTCTTGTACGAGGGAACACCACCCACTGTCTGAAAGAAGGGTAGAAACCAAACGACCACCACAGAAAGCGCTGTACTTTGCTTGATCCAGCTCGAGTGGGTCAATATCAGGACCAGGAGTAAGACCAGGGTCGATATTGCCGGGGGCTTCGCCAAAGAAGACATTGCCCTCGTTGTATGGTTGCCAACGATAGGTACTTGTCATATTCTCGTCGTGCTCTGATATTGCCACCCAGCCTTCTGGATGGTCGGATGGTGTTGCCACCGTCTTGGAGTATGATCCGATACCTCCGAAGCCTCCGCGCGCCGTCAGCCATGTGCTGAGCTTGCGGCGAAATTTGCTTGTCTGGTTAATGTCGGAAAATGCTCGCATGTTGGTGGCCAAATTATCCTCAACAATGTGGCCGATGTGTCCAGATGTATCTGATGTCCTGGCTAAGCCAGGTGGGCGTGTGGGTAGCTTGGCCGTTGCACGCTCAAGTTTAGGAGCATAGCATGGAGTTGTCAGTCCATTGCTGTATACATCAGAGGGTGCACAAAGACCATTTCCATAGTAGTATTTTGTATCCTGAACGCTGTCCTCGGCATACTGTCCCAGTACTGCACTGCCAATTTTGGACCAATCATTGTGAATCATCATCCACTCCGTCCTCAATATCATCGTGGTAAGGTCCATTGGCGGGCACTTGCGGTGCGCTCCTGGGATCACTGCGTTCAAATGATCATGTAAACCACGAACACTTTCTTGTACATACGGGTTACGATTGAAGAGGCTGGAAAGCATGCACATAGCTCGCATGAATGACAGTCATGGTGTAGCCGTAAACGCGCTGTATTCGTAGTTGGCGTTGCCGCCGACTGATCCACCAGTGTCGTTGATCCAACTCTTGACGTCGGCGGACGCAGAGCGGGCAATTTCTCGAATAGTGGATTCGTCGGGTACGCGGAGATCAAAATCTGCACTGCGATCAGCGCGCCGTTGATGTACGTATAGATATCCATCATCAGGATCACGAGGGCGACCAGTTTGAGCGTGGTACGTGAAGCCCACGCGGTCGTCGTCCTTGGCGTTCGGGTCGTACTCAGCGTCGCAGCCGATGGGCCAGCCGATGAGATGGAGCGGCTGTGCCTGATCCATCTTGTGGATGGGGGTATCGGGATTAGAACCGATCTCGCTTATTTTCGCCTCGCACGCGGCGAACAGGATGCCTGTAAGCTTTATAGCTCGAGTCGTAAAATTGCTGCGGCATGAACGTATAATTAATGTCGTGGAGGCGAGGGGGGATGGCGGGGATGTCTACCGTGCGGGGAACGTGCTCTTGAACGAGGTGTGCGCGAAGCAATAGCTGCAGCTGGTGCGCCAATGTGGTACATGCATGCGCATATTCCCTCGTGATTGGCTTGTCCAACGCACCGAAATCTACATTCTCATCCTACCTCGCCCCATCTTTCTTTTTCTGTAAGTAATATTTTGCATACTTCCGGGCATCCATCCAGTTTTGGAGGTTCCGCAACATGAGGTAAACCGTCGGGCCTCCGAGGCCCTCGCAGTGGTTTCCAGGGTTTCTTTGGAGGACACTGTACCGGAGCAGCGGGAAAGATGAGCGAGTGTTCCAAGAGATCCCTCCAGAGGTCTGCTTTCTTCGGCTCGAAATGTTTGGTCATCATATCTGCGATCTGCTCCTTTGTACCTACGTATTTGAGCTCGATATGTTCGAGTTGGCATGTCTCGCATATCCAATCCAGGTTGATACGATGAGTACGATGAAGATGACGAGGTGCTGGTGTACGTCCCTTTTGGACAATTTTGATCACGGCCTGGTTATCCTCGAGGACGATAAAACGCACTTTGGGATAACTAATCTCTTGAGCCGGTTCTGGATCCACGTGCAATACTGTACCCTCATGGGATATTGTACGTCTCTTTGGAGGCGTAGGTAACTCCGTATGTAGCGGTAGTTGCCTACGGCTAGGAGAAGATCCCCGTGTGGGGGGCGCCTTGCGAGGCGATGGCTTACGCTTCTTTTTGGCGGCCAACGTCGGACACATCGCCGTGTAGGCGTGTCCATGGCAGCTCAGGCATGTATTCTTCTCTTTGCATGTTTTGGCAACTCCCACCACGGCTTCCCAGAACGAGAGTAGTGGTAATCCTTCCAGTCGTAGTGCTGAGTCAAGAGCAACGATCTCGGATTCTGTAGATGAATGCGACACAACCGTTTGTTTCTTACATACAGCGTTGACCGGAAAGAACGTATTGGGTCCAACAAGCGCGGCGAAAACGCCGGCAGTGGATTTGGATGATGTAATGCAATCGGCGAACGAGGCGTCAGTGAAGAGCATGATGGATAACTTGTTTGACGAATCACCTATCCATCAGTGTAAACAATGTGTACGCGTCGTTTTGATGTAGCATATCAACCGATGTAGACGTTTATCACACGTGATATTCCATTTGGTAATTTCTCTGGCCAGCATGCATACTGGATGTAGAAGATCGAAACGACAGCAACGTGCCAGGTAGAGAATCTTCATCAGTACACTCGCCGCGTCCTGGCCAAGGATGCCCTCGTCGGAATAATCGGAATCGGTGAAGGAGGTGTCCTCGATGACAGGAGTTTCGGCGTCAGGTAGGTCATCGTATGTGACTGGTATGGGATCTGTCGTGGTAGATGTCGCGTCGACCGATTTTGCTGGGCTGGATGATCGCGGCCGCGCATTGAGCACACTAGTAGGTCTGGCGACCGACCCGGAGGATGCAGGCGATTTGGATCGCGAAGTCCTCGGCGAGTCGGATCGTTTCCGACGTGACCCTGGTCCCTGGGCGCGCTTGGAAGCGCATTCCAGGTACCGCTCAATGCACTGATCGGTAAAACCAAGCATATCATGTCGAATTCCACGAACTTGTTTGGCCGTATTGTAATCTTTCTCATTGTGCACGGGCAACATAGGGCGCATGGTAGACATTCTTTTTTCGAAGATAGTCTGCGGCACCTCGTATGCCTGTTGTCCACAACCAAGATATTGTGAGTATGGAGTAGGTGGATCCAAGTCAATACCGCTTTTGCGGATATAATCCCAGCCAGCCTGTAGATTGTGAGCTGGGCCGGCTAATTTAAAGTCGTCCACATATACTGAAAGTGTCAGTCCCAGTTTGTTGTGTCTCCATACACATTCCCATCCTGAAATAGGCTCGAAACCAACGCTTTCTAAGCATGTACGACATTTTCGTTCCCAACAGACACCTGCGAGAGGGTGTCCGTATAGTGCCAATCGTAATCGGCACACTGGATTCTTGTATTTTGACCAGGATGTCGGTTGTTGTCATTTAGGTATGGTAATCCAAGTATCAACTGGATCGAATCGTCCGTCGCCGTATAATAATGCCTGCGTGTCGGCTCCAGGTGCATCACTTTGTTCTCCCGCATATTGTGGCAATAATGCAGTAGCATCGCAAAGTTTGGAAGCCTCAATATGCGAAGCGCTGGAAGCGGCGTCGGCGAATATGGCGGCCAGACCAGTTTCATCTTTGCCTGTATTGCCCTGAACCACCACTCTGCCCTTGAATTTACGAAGATCAGGTGGAAGTTCCTCGTGTTTGACTGAAGATAGCTCCAAGATATTGAAGAAATGAACTTTCGTCCCAGTGCGAATAGCTTGTGACTCAATATCAGCTTTTTCTGCAACAGTCTCCAACATCCACGTTTGTTTCTTTTCCAATCTCTCGTATTCTTTTCGTAGGGCTTCTTGTGCACGTGGTTATGCGGCAACTTCTTTCTTACTCAGGCTTCTGGTAACTAGGGCCGGGCATGACCATGAGGAATCGGGTATTTTGTCTCTGTGTGCCGGTGTGTAGGTGGTCTCACGTGGCATAGTTGGCATTGCTACCGACTGGGTGAACTGGCGCATGAGCGGGTTCATGGTCCCAAAGTCGGTTCCTTCACTATCCACAAGTACCAAAGCACGTTCTTCTCCAGCGTACTGTTGTGGTGTTTGGCGGTAATACAGTACCGTAGTAATGTCACGTGGCCCACCGGGTAGTTTGGCATTCAGTATTTCTTTGTTCGTCACGCCTTTGACGTTTTCGTCACGGATGACGGCGCCATTGTCAGTGTCGTATGTAATCCTTCGTTCCGCAGTATTCCATGTTGGTCCGCCGGATGCAGTGGTACGGAAATTGTTGACCTGTTTGTCCTGTCTTGTCCACGATCGTAGTGCAGCTCGGTCACGAATCTCACGAGCTCGTTTAACGTCGTCGGCGTAGTCGATTTCCTTCTTTTGTTGTCCACGAGATAGGGTTTTCCAATGCTCGGGAAGAATGCGATCAGGACGTGTAGTAGTCTGTATACGTGTCTCGCGGCCGCGGACCACCATTTTGCCGTCTGGCGTTATTTTTGGAAGCTCATAGAATCGAACCGTGCCTGTCCACGGCTCGCTTAACTCTCTGTGGTCGTTGGCGCTGACACCATCCCAAACATCGCGAAAGTCACTTTCTCCTTCAAAAGTAGAAGTCGTCTTGAAATCTCGTGTCACGTCGAGTTGATCAACAGGTACAGGTATGTTCATGACGTCGTCCGTCGGGATGAACAACTTCTTGCGTGGAGTACAAATATGTCTGATGACGCAATATCCGCGCTGTTCCCAGTAGTCGGGCTCCGGCGCTGGCGCAGCAACTTCAGAGGCCGATGCGTGGGTATCAGCGGCATTGTCTTCCGTTGTCCTCATAGACGGGTCATCCCATTCTTTAGGGTAGGAAAGTGGAGGATCGGGCATTGGTTTATCACCCAAGGGGCGAGAAGTGGATGCCTTGACCTCGTCGTGCGCCTCAGGGTTATGATGTCGTAGAGTACCTTCTTTCACCGGGTAGGTGAACTTGCCATCAGGGATGATGATGTCTTTGACTCTGTGCACGTGACACAGTTCACCATCAGGATTCTTGGCGTATGTAGCCGTGTCCAAGACAAGGTAGTCACCTGACCATCGTCCACCAGAGTGTAAATGGTAACCCATGAATAACCCTTCTCGAGTATTTTCTTTGAACTTCGCAGTCTCGTTGTTAATCTCGGGGTTGAGGCATCCCCAGAAGATCCGAGCGCCGAATGGTATGCAGTGCCCGGGAAAGCTTTCACCAAATCGTATTTCATGAGCTGTCTTATCGGCATGCTCCTCATTGAGGGCAGCCACGCCCGTGGATGCATGCACAAAATTGTGTCCACAGCAAAAGGCTTGCATGGCCTCTTTCCATCATTCGTGTCCCAGACCAGACATATGTAACACAGCTCTCGTACCGAGAACGACAATCTTGACGATGCGCTCGATCAATCCATTCGTTTGCGGACGATGCGGCGTACTCGTGTCGTGTCTCCATCCCAGTTGGCGGCAAGCCTTCTGAAGCTCTCCAGAGTTGTCTGTATAGATATGCTTCACCTCATCGTTTGCGGCGATGAACTGTTGAAAGGATGCCTTTGTGGTAGCTGCGTCTTTGTGTAGTGCTGGGTAGGCCATGAAGATGCCGGTGTATCTGTCTAGGACAACAAGTGCATACTTGTCGCCGTGCTTGTCTGCGGCATCGTCTTTGGCCAGGACGATATGGTCGGCAGTTAAAGCCTCACCAAACTTCTTCGGGGCAAAAGTCTCGTAGGCGTTATCCTCGTCGGTGGGGTCTGCCGGTGGATGTGGTTTGCGCTGTCGTCGACACGGGGCATTCTGCGCCATCGTGCGAGAACAAATCTCACAGTCAGGGTGTTTTGGGCTGTGGGTCATGTAATGCATCGGGTCAATCGGTTTCTTCTGTCTGTTTGGAAGAACGCGATCATTGTCGTGGTGCATTCGTGTGAGCGTCTCTGTCGGTATGTCGTTATCTGCTTGATCTATATCTGCTAGCCCCCCGCATTTTGGAAGAGTATACTGCGTCTGAGACGTAGGCGAGTCGGTGGGTGTGTCCACGTTAGGCTCGTCTTTGTTTGTGTCGGGAGGTTATTCGACCGTGGTGGTCCGTGCTCCTCCTCCCTCTCCGACGTGGTCTCTTGGGGCAGGGGGGCCGTAGCACATCTACAGTTGTTGACTGCCCTGTAGTTTTGCAGCACCAACAAATGTCGTTGCAGCGGGCGGAAGAACGCTTGCGTTGACGACGTCGGGGTGCTGACGAAGTACACAGACGTGGTGGTGGTATCAGTGTCAGGTCGTCGAGTCGTAATTCGGGAACTCTATTGTTGACTGGAATTTTATACCATTGGCCCCCCGGATCCTGAAGCAAGAAGCCCAGCTCGGGATCCCAAAGCTGCCGAAAGCCATCAACCTCGATCAATTTCCCAACTGATAGTAGAGATGGACAGTCTGGCAAGGCAAGGGCTGAACTGTGTAAGCCAACCTCGGGTAGCCGTATGTCGTAGTGCTCGTTGACAGTACGATCACCATTGGCGGTTTCCAGAATATGCTCTTCGCGAATAGATATGCGATCCGATTCGGTCTGCGTCAGTTCGTGTTTTCCCTGAATATGATGAGCAGAACCACTGTCGAGAACCCAAGATCGTGTCAATGCAGCAGTCGAGAGTGGTGGGTCGACTTGCATCGTCGTTGTCTTCGTCTGGGCTGTCTTTGATGACTGCTTAACAGTGTCGTCATATTTTCGGATCGCAGTTGGTGTGGCCACCGACTCTTTATTGTGTCGGTATTCGTATAGGTCGTCATACCATAGCTGTGCCTCTTTTTGACATTCTCGTAGGGCGTCCGCACTTTGATCCCACCATCGTTGTGGTAACGGGTCTGGTACATTGACAATGTCACCCTCATCGGCATCTCCTTCCATTCGTCCAATCTGGCCCTGCCAGATACGGTATGGAAGTAGTATTCCACGTTACGTGTGTCGAAGCGTATCCTACGGCGTGTTTTGGTAGATGTCGTAGTGACTTTAGTATTGGCCATGAGTGTCTTGTCACGGATGACGTAACTGCGGTCGGAACGGCGTGAACGTCGATAGTTGGCAGGAGAAGGTGCTCTGGCGTGGGGGGAGCCACGGGGCGAACCATGGCTCGGGGAACGTCTGCCACGTCCTTTGTCACTACCATATGATCCATCACGGCCGCGTGGACTACCGCGTCCGCCGCCACGGTTGTCTCGTCCTCGGGAGGTAGATCTCGAAGATCTGTCGTATCGACTTCTCGATTGACTGCGAGAGTCTGGGGACCTCCTGGATGTTGAACGAGATCGGTCGCATTGGCGTCGGTTGTCACGTCCATGGCGTGAGTCGCTTGCGTAGCGGAACCCCCCGCGTTGTGAAGAACGCTGGCTTCCTGATCCGCGGGATGGTGACCGGCCACGGCTATCCTGACTGGAGGTCCGTGGTCGACTCGGGCTTCGCTCGGGAGTCTTCGCGCCAGGTGTAAGATGAGCGTATTTGCATTTGTCGCCTCTGGGGCACTTATTCTGTGCGAAATCTTTACACTGTGCGACGTGTGGAAAGTTGCACATGTCGCCTCTGGTACATGTGTTGCGCTTGGCGAAATCGAAGCAAAATGGTTTCGATGCTGGCTTCTTGTGATTCGCGGGAGTTGACACGCTGCGGCGGGAGTTGCCACCAGCTGTCGATGCTCTGGAAGATCTGTTGTTCTTCCAATCCCTGGAATATGCATGCAAAGCCTTGCACCGTTCACCATTGCGACAATTGCCTTTCTTCCAGGCAGCGCACACGTTGACTTGAGAACGTGTCTCATGTTCGTACCGTAACTTATTTTGATTCTTCTCCAATTGTTTGAGCTCCAGTACGTCCAGGACGCGCTGTCGGAGCCAATCATAGGTACGATTCGGGTCGTTGATCTTCATGCGCTGGTACTCGTACATGTCTTGTTTCATCCAGGCATATATCCGAATCTGTGTACGAAGCAAAGATTCCAAGATCTTTGGATCGGGTGCTTCTCGGCGCTCCAAGAGTAAAGCGTCCCAGTCAGTAATAAAACGTTGCAAATCGTCATCTCTCATCCTCAGTTCTTTAAGGCGCTCGAAGTCGTGCAGGTCGTCATCAACCTCTGTCACTTTGTAGGACTGTAGGATGTGCCAGTAGATCTGGCGTCCTTTGAGCATGCGTCCTGCTTTGTGCTCTCTGGTTTCGATGAGCCTGATTTGGTAGCGCAAGTCCGAGGATAAGATGTCGCTCAGAGCGGTAGCGAGTTTGCAATCGATGCTCTCAAAGTCTCCACTGTCTTGTAAGTCCTCGAATGTACACTCGGGCTGTTCAGCCACGCATAGGAAGGCATATGCTTTGGATGGTCGCCCTGAGGCGGCCAAGTTCTTCCGTACCTTTTGCTGCCACTCGAGCAGCTGCGTGATCTTAGGCAAGACAGGGACTCGGACGGTGTCTGACTCCTTGATAGGAGTTGTAGTATGGACCGAAACCGCAGACAGCGGTTGTGAGGGTATCGGTACACCGTCAGTAGTCGGTTCTGTGCGCACAGGAGACACATGGCGTGTCTGCGCAGAAGCTGCCGCGGAGGCTGCTCCTGGTGACGTACGTCGTTGTTGTCCTGCAGAGGCTTGTGGTGCTTCGGCGGACGCTGCCGCCGGCCTGTGCAGGTCGGTTGCAGGCCGAAGGTGGAGATTGGTGTCGTTGGTGTGGTCAATCAGCTGATTCGTCCAGCTCGTCATGTCTTCGTGTATTTGGGCCACCTTTTGGTGTGTGTACTCATCAGTATCCCGAGAACGTTGTGAGTGCCGATCAAGTCGTTGCTCGTATGCTCGGAGACGGGCGCTTTGTGCCTCCTGCTCGCTTTCCAGACGTGCGAGGTGCACCTCAACACGTACCTTCTCAGTATCTCTCTCACGAATAACCTGGGAGAGCTCCAACTGCGTGTGGTCCGCCGCCTTCTCGACCTCCTGCAACCTGTCAGCGAGGCGGGCGAAATCGTAAACCGTGGGAGGCGAATCCAGCTGGCCAGTCTGGGCTCGTCCGACACGCAACTCTGCCAGGGCGTCCTGTACATCAGGAAAACGCTGCTCGATTTCAGAGATCCGGTTAGCGAGTGGCTGCACGACAGCGTTGGTCGCATCAAGCCTTTGAGTGATGACTCTCTCAGTACACTGCAACATATCGATCAGGTTCGACGAGTTAGCGTGTGCTTCGTTGCGAAGCGTCGCCGTAGTGTGGTCTATGTAGGATCGAAGATCATTGATCTGAGACTGAACGTCGCCAAGGTCGGTGGCCTCGGCTGGTGTTGGTCGGTTGCGGAGCTGGTCGTGGATCTCATCATGTAAGATCCTGACTGCTGAAACGCCTGTGTCGCGTACGAGCACAAGCTGTTGCTCCATCTGCGCGAGGTAGTTGCGCAGGTTCTCGACCATCGCCGTTCGTTCACCTGAGTGTGACACCTCGCGATCAACCTGGTACTGCAGTTCACCTATGATGCGTCGATCTTCGGCGATCCTGGAATCAATGATCCCTAAGGCGCCGTCCAGATCGTGGCGTATGGCTGCAGTATCGGCGGCGTTCGTCTGAACGCTCTGCAGTAGTCCAGAGTATTGCCTGGACACGAAGGTTTCAACCTGGTCTCTGAGCTCAGCTATTTCACCTGCGGCGGACGTTTCCGCCAGCTGGTCGTCTGAGATGGAGAGGTGGGGAGCGTCAGCTTCCCTGTGCCCCCTGTCACGGGGAGTGCATGGCCTCTGAGAGGCAGTGCGCGGGCTCGACCTACTCTCGCCGTATGGGCCTGGGGCCCCACGACGGTTGCGCGCGGACGAGCTGCGACTCGGACCATGTGTGTGTGGTGTCTCATCCGATGATACCTTGGGGTACTGCGTCTGCGGCTGTGCCGCCACTGGTCTACTGAGTCCTCGAAGGTGGCTACGTGCTCCGCAACAGGAACGGTCGCAGGGCTGGGGGTACCAGCACCTGAGGTCCATCGGCGGTTAGCGCGAAAGCGCCCTGGAGTATCAGGACCAGCGAGGCTTTCGCCTGACGCAGTTGGGATTGCTCCCGACTGAGGAGGAGATGGAGGATCGAAGGTAGGCGTGTGAAACTCCTTCCTTCCTGTTCCTACTCCTTCTCCTGTCCCCCCCGCGGGCGGCGCTGCGGTGAAGTTCAGCAGCTAGCCGCGCCTCGGGTCCGTCGGAGCTGGGGGGGGGGGTACCTGGGACACCAACACAGTCCGCACTAAGGCTCCCCAACTCATCACCGAGCCGTCGCGCCGTCGGAGAGCTCGGACGCGAGGCCCCGATGGACCCCTTGCAGCGCATGCGCCGCTTGGGTTCCATCGAGGCCGCGTGCGAGGTCGCGACGCGGGGTTCGATGAACGGTGAGCTTTAAAGGGCTGATAACCTGTGTATGGGGTTGAAGTACAAGGGTACAGAACCCCTGATCCGTTGGTAGAGGGAAGGAGGGGTAGATGGATGTATTTCCCTCCTGCACGATAAAAGGTCTGATCGATCTGTCCCAATACCTGAGCCCAAACGGCCAGGCGCAGGAGAGGTGAGGATAAAGGAGTATATATGAGGGTATTACACGGGTTCTATTCACAGTATGATTATTATTAATAATAAGGATTATTATTATTAGTAGTAGTAGTATTATTAATAATAAAATTACTATTATTAATATTAGTATTATTATTAGTATTCGTAATACCATTATTATTACACTTATTATGAATAGTATCCGTATTACTATCATGATTATTAGCCTGCGCAATTGTCTTCTTCTTCGTCTTCGTCTTCGTATTCGTCTTCGTCCTCATCTTCCTCCTCCGCCTCCTCCTCCTCCTCCGCCTCCTCCTCCTCCTCCTCCTCCTGCTCCTGATCCTGCTCCTGCTTCTGATCTTCCTCCTCCTCTTCCTCCTCCTCCTCCTCCTCCATCCTCCTCCTCCTCCTCCTCCTCCTCCTATTCCTTCTCCTCCTCTTCCTCCGCCTCCTCCTCCTGCTCCTGCTGCTCCTCCATCTCCTCCTCCTCCTCCTCCTGCTCCTGTTTCTCCTCCACCTCCTCCTCCTCCTCCTCCTCCTGCTTCTCCTCCTCACCATCCTCCTCCTCTTATTATTAATATTAGCCTCCTTCTTCTTAGGATTAGTCTTCTTATTTGTATGCTTAATTCTTAGTAGTATTAATAATATTCGTAGTACTATTATTACGATACATAGTAATACTATGATTACTATTAGCATCGTCATTGTTATTAGTAATAGTAGCGTTGTTCTTATCATTTTACTTACTGTTAATACGATGCGACTTCTTCTTCTTCTTCGTCTTCGTCCTCGTCTTCGGTTTCGTCTTCGTCTTCGTCTTCTTCCTCCTCCTCCTCCTCCTCCTCCTCCTCCTCCTCCGTCTCCTTCTCCCCCTCCTCCTCCTCCTCCTCCTCCTCCTCCTCCTCCTCCTCCTCCTCTCCTCCTCCTCCTCCTCCTCCTCCTCCTCCCCCTCCCCCCCCCCCTCCCCCTCCCCCTCCTCCTCCTCCCCCTCCCCCCCCCCCCCCCCCTCCCCCATCCCCCTCCCCCTCCCCTCCCCCTCCCCCTCCCCCTCCTCCTCCTCCTCCTCCTCCTCCTCTCTCCTCATCATCATCATCATCATCATCATCATCATCATCATCATCATCATCATCATCATCATCATCATCATCATCATCATCATCATCATCATCATCCTCTTCTCCTTCTGTTTATTCTTATTATTATTTTTCTTCCTCTTCTTATTATTCCTCTTCCTCTCTTCCTCCTCCTCCTCCTCCTCCTCCTCCTTCTCTTCCTCGTTCTCGTTGTTTGTTTTTTGTTTTCTCTCTCTCTCTCTCTCTTTCTCTATACATGTGTGTGTGCATGCACGCCTGTCGCTGCCGCTCGGCTGTTGCCTGCGCGCGTGTGTGCCTGCCTGCGCATCGGACCGTCTCCCCACACTGCCGCCGCCTCTGCCCGCTCGAGCTGCCGCACAGCCAAGTGTGCCCGCAGGACTGTCTGCGGCGGAACGCCTGCTTCTCTGCCTGTCTCTCTCGCGCTCTCTCTCGCTCTCTCTCTCTCTCTCTCTTCGTTTCTCTCTCTCTCTCTCTCTCCTTTTCGTCTCTCTCTCTGCTCTCTCTCTCTCTCTCTCTCTTTCTCTCTCTTTCTTCTCTCGCTCTCTTCGTCTCTCTCTCTCTCTCTCTCTGTGTAGATATGTGTTTGTCTCTTTCTCTCATATGTATATATATATATATATATATCGATGTGTGTGTCTCTCTCTCTCTCTCTCTCGCCGTATCTCGCCGTTTCTCTCTCTCTCTCTCTCTCTCTCTCTCTTTATACATCTCTTTATAGGTATCGTGGTTCTCTCTCTCTATATATATTTTTCTTTCTCTCTCCCTCTCTCTCTCTCTCTATATATATATACATACTAGAACCATCGCGCGCTTCGCGCGCGCGCTCAAGTTCTAGCTAGGCTCGACAGGATCACGCATGGAATCTCAATTGTTGAAGTGCCTTGTGCATCTAACGGCCTTCTTGGAGTCCCTGCGCAAGCCTCGGACGCGTATAGAAGGGGGAATGAGGAAACCATGTAACCATTAATCCCACCAGCCCTTTAGGGCGTGAGTGGTTTAGATAGTCCTCTCTGTTCTCAACCCCCTTCTTCCCCTTCGGGGAGGGGTTTACCCCTCCCCCTACCCCCTCCCCCTGGGCCTGGAGAGGGGGGGCCGCGGGTCGCCGGGCCGTCCTTTGTCGGTCCCTGGGATGCTCATTTTTTGACACCCATCACAAGGATCGTGGCCCCAGGGGGGGGGGGCAAATAAGTGCTTTCGTCTTCTTTGACCGATCTCCTCCAAGATGACCCCAAGAGCGCCCCCAAGGCCCCAAAGAGCGCTCCCAAGACGGCTCCAAGACGGCCCAAGAGGGCCCCAAGACGGCCCAAGCGGCGGCCAGTACGGCCCAAGAGGGCCTCAAGACGGCCCCAAGAGCGCCCAAGTGGCGCCCAAGAGCGGCCCAAGAGAGCCCCAAGCGGCTCCAAGACCGCCACAACACGGCTCCAAGTGGCCGCGGAGCCTCCCGAGGACGCCCCCGAGAAGCTAAGACGGCCCAAGAGGTCCCCAAGACGCTCCAAGAGAGCCCCGAGAGGCGCCTTAAGAGGGCCCCAAGGAGCCAAAACCATTGATTTTCCGTGGGCGTTTCAAGCATTTCAGCGTTCCCGCCCTTTCGGCTTCCCGACGCTCCAGGACAGCCCAAAAAGCATGCAAGACCGCCCCAAGACGGCCCAATACGCTCCCAAGACGGCTCCAAGACGGCCCAAGCGGCGGCCAATACGGCCCAAGAGGGCCCCAAGACGGCCCCAAGAGCGCCCAAGAGGCGCCCAAGAGTGGCCCAAGAGAGCCCCAAGAGGCTCCAAGACCGCCACAACACGGCTCCAAGTGGCCGCGGAGCCTCCCAAGAACGCCCCCGAGAGGCCAAGACGGCCCAAGAGGCCCCCAACACGCTCCAAGAGAGTCCCGAGAAGCGCCCTAAGAGGGCCCCACGAGGCCCAAATCATATGTTCTCCATAAGTATTTCAAACACTTTAGCGTTCCCGGCCTTTCGGCTTCCCGACGCTCCAAGACAGTCCAAAAGGCCCGCAAGACCGCCCCACGACGGCCCAAGAGGCTCCCAAGACGGCTCCAAGACGGCCCAAGAGGGCCCCAAGACGGCCCAAGAGGCGGCCAATACGGCCCAAGAGGGCCCCAAGACGGCCCCAAGAGCGCCCAACAGGCGCCCAAGAGCGGCCCAAGAGGGCTCCAAGAGGCGATATTTCGGGCCCCGACGGGGGTACACCAATAAATGTTCTCTCCTTCTTTGCCCGATGGCTCCCAAGATGGCCCCAAGAGACCTCCCAAACTCCCACAAAGAGTCCCGAGAGGGTTTCAAGACTCCCAAAGGAGCCCCAAGAGAGCCCCAGGGCCACGATTCCCTGAGATCCCAAGAGAGCCCCAAGATCGCACGGCAACGCCAGAAGGAGGAGGACGAAGAGAAGGAGCAACGAGGACGAGGAGAAGTAGAGGAGGATGGAAGAAAGAAGCCAAAGAGAGGGAGAAGGAAGAGAAAACACCCTACGGTCAGCGCACCTTTTTCGAGCGGCTGCTTTCGGATGGGCTGGTGGGGACTCACGAAGCGTAAACAATTTCTTCTAGGTGTTCGATGATCAGGGGCCCTCGAAGGCTTCCTGGGATCTTACTTCAGTGGTGACGGGAGCCTTAAGTATGTTCTGTTGTGCAAAAAAAAGCAGAGGGTAAGTTTTGAAAAAAGGAAGTCTTGGCATTCAATTTTTTTTATGATTGCCATGCCTGGGCCGTGGGTCAGACGTTTACTGGATTCAGGCAGCGGACTGTTGGGACGCCTCTGGGGGCCTTTTGGCGGCGTCTTGGGAGTCTTTCGGGGCATCTTGGGAAGCTCTTGGTGCCTCCTGGGGGGCGCCTCGAGAGCCTTTGCGAGAACCTTGGAGCCATCTTGAGGCAAAGCGCTGGAAAGGCTTGGGCAGGTCCTCTCATTTGGCTCATTCTTGGCGCGCGCGCGCTGAAGGTCTAACTGGGCTGGACAGGTGAACTCAGGGGATCTCCATTTCTGGAGGCCCTTTTCTGGGGCAGTCAAGTGGGCACGAAGACGGCCCTGGAGAATTCCACGGCAGCGTCAGAGAGTTGAGCAGCATTCCCGAAAAAACTTTGGAGTGTGATCCCGAAGTCTTGTTGGGTTTCGGGCTGAACTTGAAAAAAAGGAATCACTGGAATTCCTTTTTTGGCAAGTCGGGCCACCGATTAGCAATGCGAAGGAATCGGGAGAGCCCAAGAGGCTTACAAGGGGCTCTTGGGAGGCAGTTTTGGACCTCTCCGGGGCTGTTTTGGGGGCCTCGTGGACCCTTTTTGAGGGGTCTCTCAAGGGTCGGGGGTTTGTTGGGGGCCTTTGGGGGGTACTGGAGACCTCTCGGGGGTCCTTGGGGCCTCCTTCTCCCGCTCCTGGGCCCATCTTGGGCCTGTTCTGGGGCGCTCTTGGACCGTCTTCGGCGCCTCTTGGGCAGTCTTGGAGCTCTCTGGGGCCGTCTTGGGCTCTCATGGGGGCCTATTCGGCCGTCTTGGGGCGGTCTCGGGGGCCTCCTCGGCCGTCGTGGAGCGCTGGGAACCTTTAAAACAGCCAATGGGAATCAACGATTTTGGCCTGTTGGGGCGCTCCCGGGACGCCTCTCGGAGCTCTCTTGGGGCCTCTTGGAGGCCTCCTGGGAGCCTGGAGAGCCGTCAGAAGTCTGTCTTGGGCTGCTTGGGAGCGTCTTTGGCCGCTCTTTCGAGTTCTGGGGGCTCCTTGGGGGTGTCTTGGGCCGTCCTGGAGCGTTTTGGGGGTTCCCAAGAAAGCCCTGGGCGCGGTACCGGGAATTGCCCCTAGATGTTCCAGAGGTGTGGGACGCTCCCAGGGGGGGGGTATTTGTTCATATAACGTATGCATCCCTCTCCCTCTCCCTTGCCCTCTCCTTCTCCCTCTCACTCTCTCTCTTCCTCTCTCCCTCTCCCTTGTCCTCTCCTTCTCCCTCTCACTCTCTCTTTCTCTCTCTCTCTCTCTCTTCCTCTCTCTCTCTCTCTCCCTCTTTACCTGTCTCCCTGTGAAAAAAAACGGAAGAACATGGAGTTGTTTCTGACACGCAGGCAGGACCACTGCACCGCCGAGTACCATGAATGAGTACATTCGCGATACTTGAATCCAGCCAGCCCTCTGGCCACAGAGGGATGTTTAGGATTAGCGACACATTTTTACCCTTCGGCGGTGGGGTGGGTGGGGTGGGGTGGGGGGGGCGTACGCGTTGGACTCTCCGAGGTGGCTGCAATCTTGCCCCAACCTGCTCACTACTGCCCTCAGGCTCCAGGATGGAAAAGTGTCGTTGGCAGCCGAGTTGCGCTTTTCAAGCACGCATGCCGTCATGGGAGAAAAACAACGCCACAAGTCTTCAAGCAAAGGCGGGCATGGACCTTCAAGCCTTCCGCGACCAGCTGCGAGCAGAAGAAGTCAGAGTTGGTGTCCTTCGCACTGGATTTACGCCATGGAAAGTTATACACAAACACCCACCGACTAAGTTTGCCTGTACCTTCATGGAGCATGACGGTACATAAAGTCGCTGGCTCTCAGTGGCGATTTATACACCGCCACCCTCCCCTGGGGCCCAGGAACAATCCATTGGAGGGGGTCTGTATGTACGTATACATATCATTTACATACGCATGCACACATGTACGTTTTAGCATGCGCACCTATATGTATATATATACACACTATGTATAGACTGCTGTGGAGGATGATTGGTCGATCCCCATCAGCAGCGACCGCATGTTTCCTCATGCGGCCTGCGCCGAAGACGAGGGAAAGCAAGACGTCTCATAGGATGCCCCTGGTATTCTCTTGCTCGTCTTCACATGGTATCGATGAGTTCTGGGACTGGTGCCCGAGAGGTTGGCTGCGCCCCCGAGGTAGCTTCCTTTTCTGCAGGGGGACAGGAGAGGTTGGGAGGGCAGGGCGGAGGGGCTGGAAGGAGGGGGCAGTGGAGGGCGAGGAGGGAGGATGGGCAAGCTAGGTGCGCTCGCGTCATATCTGACGTGCTACCCCTCCCTCCCATCCCTTACCATGGCGCTGATTTTCTCTATCCGCGGACGCGTGTCGTAGCGGACCTGTGGCTCCGCGCGCGCGTGCGTAGTGGGTGGTGGTGCGCGTGCGTGCGTGCGTGCGTGTGTGCGTGGTTGTCGTGGTGGTGGTGGTGGTGGTGGTGGTGGTGGTGGTGGTGGTGGTGGTGGTGGTGGTGGTGGTGGTGGTGGTGGTGGTGGTGGTGGTGCGGCGCGGTGGTGGCGGGCGGATGGGCGCGCGAGAAAGAGGCCCGCGCTGGGGCGAGAACGCCATCCTGAACGACGGAGGCCAAACACCGATCCGAAAATGAGGCCCACGCTGCAGCGGGAGCACGATTCGGAACGATTCGGGAGCAGAAATGAGGCCGGCGCCTCAGCGAGAGCAGCATTTTGAAAAAAAACGCAGGCGAAAACCCAACTCCCGGGAATCCTGTGTAAAAAACAATACGCGGGGGGGGTCTACTACTTTCAGGCCGCCATCGGGGGAAGAGGGAGAGTAGTATTCATATTGAGTAATTGTGGAGGCAAGGGGAGTGGGCAGGTTGGGGGGGGGAGACAGAGGAGCGGAGGGGGCACAAGGGAGCGGAAAGGAAATGGGAAAAGAGAAGATGTCACGTAGACCAGAAACCCTCAAGGATGCCCTGCGCGTGCGACTGCTGCACTTTCTCCGCCTCGTCGCTGCCGGACAATTAGCGATGCCGTCTCCAGGCTTGCCCGAGCGCGCGTGCGGACTGCCTCTGCCGCGCTGCGACGTAAAAGTGTGTGTGTGTGTGTTGTGTTATGCGCGTGTGAGTGTATGTGTGTGTATGTGTCTGTGTCTGTGTCTACTTCTGTGTCTGTGTGTGTATGTGGTGGGGTGTGGGGGAGATGGGGCCCAGCGCAGGCCATATCTTTGGCCCCGCAACCCCTCGAAATCCAGAAAATGATTTCCTGCGTCCCGCCCGGCCGCGATCCACGTCCACAGCTCGTTCGGCCATCTCCTCTGTGGCCACACTGCGGTGGCCCCTGAAACAATCAGAGCGAACTCGCTGGCATCATCGATGCGAGTGATCTCTGGCCGAGAATCACCAGCTCTCCCATGGGCCTCACCAGCAGTGCTTCGCGAGAATACCCACCAAGGGCTGTGCGATATAGTGTTGCTGGAGATGCTCGACGGTGTCAGGCCGCCAGGATGGCCCCCGTGGCCTGCGCCACGTCCCATGACTGCTCCCAAGACATACTTCACAAAGGAAGTTGGGAGCCGCACCGAACGCGATGACATTCATTCAAAATCCCTCGCGGTCCGCTCGGCGAGAGAGGAGATGGGGAGAAGGGGTGCGCGGTGGCCTGAGCGGGAGCAGCGTGCACGAATGGCATAAGACGAGGGGGAGACAGGAGGCAAAGGAAACAGAGCCTCTGTTTCCCTTGCCTCCTTTCTCCCCCACACAGAAGCCCACATAGAAAACGATGGCGGATCCAGCCACGTCAAACCACCCTAACGTGTACGACGCAAAAGGTGCGGAATGCCCGTGGGAATTTGTCCAACAACATCCACCATGCAAACTCCATGCCCGGTTCATACTGGTGCTCTGCGCGCCCGACAGAGGGAGGGCGGGGAGGGGAAGAGGCACAGCCTGCGCAAGAGCCGTGGCCTGTGGCGGCGCTCAAAGAATAGCGGAAGGGAGGGCGAGGGCGCGGAGAGGCAGAGACGGACAACATGTGTATACGTATATACACATGTGTATGTATGTATGAACAACTGAATGAATGCATGTATGCATGCATGCATGAATGTATGCATGCATGCATGCATTCATGTATGTCTGTATGCACATGTATATACATATATATATATATACATGTATATCTATGTACGTATAGATGTATGTATACATATACATTGGTATACATGTATATACAGATACTAGAACCACGACCGCGCTTCGCGCGCGCTTAGGTTCGAGCCCAGACCATGGCGCTGTAATGCCACGGAGGTCGGGGTTTGCGGGCGACTCGCTGTCGGAGAAGGGTTGCGACCGTCTTGGGCCGGTTATGGGATGTCGCAGGGCTTCCTTGGACTGGTTTTGAGGCTGTTTAGGCGCTGTCTTGGGGGGGGGCGCAGGTGCTTTTGGCCCCAATGGCGCCGTCCAGGGTTGCCATATCATTGTCACGACACGACAGTCTTGGCTTACAAGTTCGTCGGGGAGATCGCTGAACAGTCGTGGGGCGTTGACTGGCTTTCTGATGAGATTTCGAGGCCGTAGTTTGCTGGTCTTTGGATGTCGTTACATTTGCTTGGCCTGTCGGGCACGTGCGGGAGGGGCGAAGAATGACGGAGGACGGGACGACAACTGCCTTGAAATAGAATGCGCGCACTGCCATGCCAGCTGGCGGAGCACGTGCAGAAAGAACGAAGAATGCCATGATACTGAGGGCAAGCTGTCTTGGTACATAATGCACGGGCTGTCACGCCGGGTGGCGGAGCACTTGCAGGAAGATCGAGGAAAGACGGAGGAAGGAGGGAACGCAGCCTTGACATTGAACGCATGCTCTGTCACGCCAGCTGGCGGAGCACGTGCAGAAACCCCTCCTGGTCGCACCAGCAGGGCCTCAAGTTCGATGACTTTGCCTTCGTTGCTGAAGAGCTTTCGAGTCACCTCCAGCCGTCCTTCGGCATTCTTTGAGCCTCTTGGACGGACGCATGCTGGAGATGTGGCTTTGGGCGTCTTTGGGGGCCTTGGTGGAACCCCTGGGGGGCTTGCCTGGTCATCTTGGGAGTCTTGTGGGGCCGTTTTGGGGCCGGTTTGGGGGCCTCTTGGGGTGTAATCGGGCCCTCCTAGGGTCGTGCCGAGGCCGTCTTGGACCCATCTTATGCCGGCTTGGAGCCGTCTTGGGCGGTTGGAACCCACGCAGAGCGAACACACAAAAATTCTTCAAACACCTCAGGAACATCAATGTCTTTGGCCTCATCAAAGCCTCTTTGGGGCGCGCCGGGGGTTCTCCTGAGGTGTCCTGGGGATCCCTTGAGCCGTGCTGAGGCCATCCTGAGCGCTCTTGGTGCCCTTTTGGGCAGTCTTCGGCTCATTTTGGTTCCTCTAGGCTGTCTTGGAGGCCTCTTGGGCCGTCTGGAGGCCTCTGGGAGGCCGCGGGGAAGGGGTATCAAACAAGGGGGCGAGATGGTAAGGAGGTGCCAGGCCCCCGGACGAGGTTCGAAATCCGAAATTGTTTTGTTTTCGGAACCTCCCGTCGTCGCCGCGGCTGGACGCATCTCGACGCGACGGTTTCTCCGAGGAGGTGCAGGACGAGGATGGGGAGAGAGATGAGGCAGAAGCATCAATAGCAGTTGGAGAGGCAGTTGGGCCGCCTTGAAGCCGTTTTTTGGGCATCTCGGGAATCTCTGTGGGCCGTCTCGAGCTCACACCACCGTCCGCACTTGGGATCCTTGATGTTTGGAACTCGTTACGTGATGAAACACAACAGCCGGACGAACATCTGTGCATGTAGCGTCTCCGGGCCTTCTTGGGTGTCCTCTTGGGGTCTTTGGAGGGTCCCGTCCTGGGGCCTCTTTGGGGCGTCTTGGGAGGGCTGTGGCTGTCTTGGCGCCTTGCTGGGGCCATTTCGGAGGGCTCGTGGAGCCCTCCTGGACTCTCCCTCCTCCTCCTCCTCCTCATCATCCTCATCCTCCTCCTCCTCCTCCTCCTCCTCCTCCTCCTACTGACGCCATTTGGGACCTTCTGGGTTTTCTTGCGGCCGTCTTGGAGCGCCCTTGAGCCGTCTTGGGACTCTCTTGTGCCGTCTGGGGCCCTCTTTGGGAGCCGCTTGGGCCGCCTTGGGTTCATTTCTGAGGCCTCGTGGGCTGTCTTGGCCCGTCGGAAACATGAAAAAGCCAGGACACGAAAAACGATTAAATAATCTCATAACATTATTTGTTTCGCCTCCTGAGGGCCTCGTCGGACTCCTTTTGAGGGCCTCTTGGCCGTCTTGAGGCCCTCTTGGGCTAGCTTGAAGCCATGTTGGGCCATTTTGCAACGTTTTTGGGCGGTCTTCGGCTCTCTTGGAGCGTCTTGGGCCTTCTTGGAGACCCCGTCTCTTGGGCCCTCTCGTCGCATCTCTTTCCCTGCTTTGACGCGTTTCGACGCTCCCCGACGGGTCCAAAACGGCCGAGTGCAAAATCAGTGCCCCCCAGGACCCCTCCCCATTGTATGTACAAGTATACAAATATAGATAGAGATGCACACACACACAAATGCACACACACATACACACATAAACACACACGTACATGCGTACACACGTACATGCGTACAGACGTGCATGCGTACATCCGTACACACGTACGTACGTACATACGTACGTACGTACTAACGTAGGTGAACACATACATGCATACATACATACATGCATGCATGCATGCATGTATGCATGCATACACACATACACACATACACACATGCACACATACACGCACACACATACACACATGCATACGTGCATACACACACATACACATATATATATATGCATACATGCATGCATGCATGCATACATTCATTCATTCACTCATTCATTCACTCATTCATACATACATATATATATACATACATACATACATACATACATACATACATGCATACATGCACACATACATAAATACCTTCATACATACATACATACATACATACGTACATACATACATACATACATACATACGTACATACATACATACATACATACACACATACATACATACATACATACATACATGCATGCATGCATGCATACATACATACATACATACATACATTACATCCATTACATCCATTACACACATTGCATACACACGTGCATGCATGCATGCATGTATACACACATACACACATCAACATATCCATCCATCCATCCATCCATCCATACATACATACATACCTACATACCCACATGTTTACATGCATACATACATGCATACTTACATACATACATACATACATACATACAGATATACATACATACATACATACACACACACATACATACATACATACATGCATGCATACATACATACATACATACATACATACAAACATACACACATACATACAGACGTGCAACCATACACACATACGTACACACATACCTGCATGCATGCATGCACGCATACATACGTACATACATAAGGACATACCGACATACAATCACGGGGGAATCATTCATATCAAACCCAAGAACCGTCAGAACTGACGACGTGGACTCACCAAGAAATTATCCTGCGACGTGCCCAACCCTTTCTACACAAGTGACAGTTGCATTCATGACCACTCAAGACCGAAAGACATTTCGGCGCCATGGTATAGTGGTGATCTGCGTAGGACGTACCTCCGCTGAGCCTCCCAGAAGCCCATGCGCGCCAGGTGCGCCAAGCGCGCCAGGCGCGCCAGGTGCGCCAGGTGCGCCAATTGCGCCAGGTGCGCCAGGTGCGCCAAGTGCGCCACGTGCGCCAGGTGCGCCGGGCGCGCCAGGCGCGCCAGGTGCGCCAGATGCGCCAGGCGCGCCAGGTGCGCCAAGTGTGCGCCAGGTGTGCGCCAGGTGTGCGCCCGGTGTGCCAGGTGCGCCAGGTGCGCCAGGTGCGCCAGGTGCGCCAGGTGCGCCAGATGCGCCAGGTACGCCAGGTGCGCCAGGCGCGCCAGGTGCGCCAGGTGCGCCAGGCGCGCCAGGCGCGCCAGGTGCGCCAGATGCGCCATGCGCGCCAGGCGCGCCAGGTGCGCCAGGTGTGCGCCAGGTGTGCGCCAGGTGCGCCTAGCGCGCCAGGTGCGCCAGGTGCGCCAGGTGCGCCAGGTGTGCCAGGTGCACCAGGTGCGCCAGATGCGCCAGGTGCGCCAGGTGCGCCAGGTGTGCGCCAGGTGCGCGCCAGGCGCGCCAGGTGCGCCAGGTGCGCCAGTTGCGCCAGGCGCGCCAGTTGTGCCATGCGCGCCAGGCGCGCCAGGTGCGCCAGGTGCGCCAGGTGTGCCAGGTGCGTCAGGTGCGCCCAGCGCGCCAGGTGCACCAGGTGCGCGCCAGGTGCTCCCAGCGCGCCAGGTGCGCCAGGTGCGCCCAGCGCGTCAGGTGCGCGCCAGGTGCGCGCCAGGTGCGCGCCAGGCGCGCGCCAGGTGCGCCAGTTGCGCCAGGTGTGCGCCACGTGTGCGCCAGGTGCGCGCCAGGTGCGCCAGGTGCGCCCAGGTGTGCCAGGTGCGCCAGTTGCGCCAGGCGCGCCAAGTGAGCCAGGTGCGCCATGTGCGCCAGGTGCGACAGGTGCGCCAGGTGCGCCAGGTGCGCCAGGTGCGACAGGCGCGCCAGGTGCGCCAGGTCTGCGCTAGGTGTGGCAGGTGCGCCAGGTGCGCCCAGCGCGCCAGGTGCGCCAGGTGCGCCAGATGCACCAGGTGTGCCAGGTGTGCGCCAGGTGCGCGCCGGGTGCGCGCCGGGTGCGCCAGGTGCGCCAGTTGCACCAGGCGCGCCAGGCGCGCCAGGTGCGCCAGGTGCGCCAGGTGCGGCAGGTGCGTCAGGTGCGCCAGCGCGCCAGGTGCGCCAGGTGCGCCCAGAGCGCCAGGTGCGCGCCAGGTGCGCGCCAGGTGCGCCAGGTGCGACAGGTGCGACAGGTGCGCCAGGTGCGCCAGGTGCGTCAGGTGCGCCAGGTGCGCGCCAGGTGCGCCCAGCGCGTCAGGTGCGTCAGGTGCGCCCAGCGCGCCAGGTGCGCGCCAGGTGCGCCAGGTGCGCGCCAGGTGCGCCAAGGGGACAGGGAGGCCTCAAAGTGATCTGCGTATGACGTACCTCCGCTGGGCCTCCCAGGAACCCACGAAAATGGCGACAGTTGCGCAGATCGCAGCCCTGCAGGGGACAGGGAGGCCTCAAAGTGATCTGCGTATGACGTACCTCCGCTGGGCCTCCCAGGAACCCACGAAAGTGGCGACAGTGCGCAGATCGCAGCCCCGCAGGGGACAGGGAGGCCTCAAAGTGATCTGCGTATGACGTACCTCCGCTCCCTGGCGACCGCAGATCGCAGCCCCGCAGGGGACAGGGAGGCCTCACGCGTAACGTACCTCCGCTGGGCCTCCCAGGAACCCACGAAAGTGGCGACAGTTGCGCAGATCGCAGCCCCGCAGGGGACAGGGAGGCCTCAAAGTGATCTGCGTATGACGTACCTCCGCTGGGCCTCCCAGGAACCCACGAAAGTGGCGACAGTTGCGCAGATCGCAGCCCCGCAGGGGACAGGGAGGCCTCAAAGTGATCTGCGTATGACGTACCTCCGCTGGGCCTCCCAGGAACCCACGAAAGTGGCGACAGTTGCGCAGATCGCAGCCCCGCAGGGGACAGGGAGGCCTCAAAGTGATCTGCGTATGACGTACCTCCGCTGGGCCTCCCAGGAACCCACGAAAGTGGCGACAGTTGCGCAGATCGCAGCCCCGCAGGGGACAGCCAGGAGCCCACGAAAGTGGCGACAGTTGCGCAGATCGCAGCCCCGCAGGGCACCGCGAACACAGGAGAGAAGAAGGAGGAGAGGGCGGAAGGTGGATACCACAGTTCTCTTTTTCAAAACGAGGACCCAACACAAGGACGGTTGGGAAAAATGAAGGGGGGGTGCAAAACTGACGGAAGCACCTCCCTCACCACTAAGATAGGGTCACAACAACTGTTCTGACGACGGCGCGGCCGCCCGACCCGGTAGCCTCCTTTGCCGAAAGTGAACCGACGACGGTGCGGCCAGAAAACCCCTAAGTCGTTTTATACTGGAGTCGCGCTAGTGATGACTACATACATACATACATACATACATACATACATACCTACCTACCTACCTACCTACCTACCTACATACATACATACATACATACATACAGGCCTACAGACAT
>CAUYUJ010003752.1:35000-76080 GCA_963575745.1 Prorocentrum cordatum
TAATTGTGATGATGATTGCGGCGATGATGGCAGTGGTGACGGTGATGATGACGACGATGATGGTGGTGATTGCGATGCTGGTGATGGTGATGATGGTGGTGGTGGTGATGGTGGTGGTGGTGGTCGTGGTCGTGGTCGTGGTCGTGGTGATGATGGCGGTGAGGGGGGCGGACGACCGGCCTCCTGCCGCCCCGCGGGCTGCGAGCGCCGCGGGCCGCACGAGAGAGCCCGCGCAAAGGCGGCGCGCGGCTCCTCCCCGCCCTGGCTGATCGAGTTCCGCTGCCTGGCGCGGTGGACGCGCCGAGTGATGGGCCGAGTTTCCTCCACCACCACCGTAGGTAGGAGAGGAAGGAGGAGGAAGGTGGAGGAGGAGGAGGAGGAGGAGGAGGAGGAGGAGGAAGAGGAGGAGAGGGAGGAGGAGAGGGAGGAGAGGGGAGGAGGAAAGGGAGGAGGAGGAGGAGCAGAGGGAGGAGCAGAGGAAGAAGTAGAGGGGAGAAGTAGAGGGAGGAGGAGGGGAGGAGGGGGAGGAGGAGGAGGAGGAGGAGGAGGAGGAGGAGGAGGAGGAGGAGGAGGACAAGGAAGAGGACTAGGAGTAGAAGTAGGAGTACGAAGAGGAGGAGGAGGAGGAGGAGGAGGAGGAGGAGGAGGAGGGGGAGGGGGAGGAGGAGGAGGACCTCCCCATCCTCCCTTCTCCCCCGTCCTACCTATGATAACAATGGTGGAGCCCTAGGGAGGGGGCCCCGACTCTGGACCCGCGAAGCGCGGCGAGGCACTCGGCGCGAGCTTCGACTCGGAGCTCGAGCGGCACTCGTGCCGTAACCCACCAGGCTCTCGAGCTTGTGGTCGAACTCCTACTGTGCTGTGCTGATCACCCCTCGAGACCAGAGTCAGCGGTGCCAGGGCTCAGAGCATACCGACGGGGCCCTCCGCGAGCAGGGGCGCTTTTCGACGAGCTGGTGCAGCCAAGCTTGCCAGCAGGTGCGGCGTGGCACTCGGCGCCAGCTTCGACTCGGAGCTCGAGCGGCACTCTGTCGCGACCCGGAATCTGTGCCGGGGAGCCCTCGGACATGCGGCGGCCGCCAGCAGGGCCCCATCGTAGCCGAGGAGGTCGGCAGTCAGGGAGCTCGTCGTCCTGCTCCCAGGCTCGCGAGCAAGGGCAGTCGGGCAGCATGCTGCCAGGGACGCTCTCGAGGAGGATCCGCGGGGTGCCGAGGTCTCTCTCGACTCGCCGACCCCTGACGTGCGCAGGGCGTCGCTGGAATCGCGCGCCTGCAGTGGTCCCTGCTTGATCCAGGGAGCGTTGCCAGACAATGGCTTCCCTGGCTCCAGATCCGCCGTGCGTTGATCGATTCTCCAGCTTGCAGAGTGGGTCGGACATGCACTCCGAGCGATGCGAACAAGCAGGGCGGGGACTTCCGAAGGCACGGCGGAGACAGCGACGGCAAGGCAGGGTGGGAATCGGCAGTGAAGGAGCTTGAGAATAGAGGAAGAAAAACACATAAACATAAACTTTCGACGGTCCGCGCGGATTTCTTGGATTTGCGCTGGGCCCCCCTCCCTGGCGCGCGGGGCGGCGCTGGAAGCGCCGCCAGGGGGCCCCAGCGCGGATCCGAGAAATCCGCGCGGAGCGCCGAAAATCGATGTTTATGTGATTTGTTCCTCTTCGAGAGGGGTGGGGCGGAGATGTCCGGCCCACTTGCCAAATCGCCACCAAAAGCAGGGCGGATCTGGGGTCAGGAGGAGGCGAGGCGAAGGGAGGACAACGTCGGGTCTGTCGGCGAAGCTGCCCAAGCAGGGAGGGAAGGTCTGAAGCTTGGCGAGGGCTGGCGAATCCGTGGCTGCTAAAACTGCATTCCCAGAAGAAAAAACAAAAATCCCGGAATAAAGCTCAGCGCGCTAGCTAATAAACAGGCTGCTTCCCGGAAGAACAGCAACAATTTCCCGGAGCTCCGTTTTAGCAGCCACGGGTTTGCCAGCCTTCGCCCGGCTTCTGAGAAGGGAGGGGAGGCAAACAATGGGCCCGATGCCGACCGCTCGCTACTCCCCGAACCCTCCCAGGGTGCTACCTGACCAGAATTTCGGGGAGAATGCAGTAGATGCCTCCTAAATGGGGTCGAGTAGACGGGGTTGGAGGATCGCGCCGCTTTGGCGATACATCGGCGATGCATCGGCGGTGCGTCGGCGACGTCGGCGAGGCATCCGCGACGTCGACGTGAAGCAAATCGGGCTCCACATCGAGCCGCATCAGCGATGCATCGGCGATGCGGCGCGACCCTCCGACCCCATACACTACGACCCCACCTGCGAGGCCTACATTTAGGTTGGGCGTGTCCTCCTACAGGCGGATTTGGAAGAGAAGCGAACACAAATAGCCAAACCATGCCCAGCAATGTAGTCGAAACAGAATCCAAAAAACGTCACCTGACTGTTTTCTCTCATTGTGCTTGCATCTGCATCCTGCAAAGGGACACGTGCCCGACGCAGGCCCAAATTCGGCCGTGGCGACGAGGACTCTCCGGGACGAGCCGCCGCACCGGAGCCGCACCTCCGGGGCGGAGGGAGTTCCCTGCGCCGACCTTGCAGCAGACGTGCTGCAGCGGATTTTCGCGTGGCCTCCTGCCAGCGCAAAATCCGGAAACGGCGAGCGAAACACGAAGTGCATTCCACGTGGATTGTCTTAAGTCTTCATTCCTGGCCCCCCCCCAAAACATCCGTACGCCATTCACCTCGAATTCCGGAACGAACTTCTCCAGGACACTCTGGGCCCATCCTGTTGTTTCTTGAGCGAAATCCGCCCTGCGATGTTGGCGCCATGACAGATCCAACGCGGAGGGATGGGAAAAGGGCATTGAGCAGGGACCGATCGTCCCGGCATCCTATACGTAGGCATACCACGAAATGTTCTAAGAACCCAAACATGTTCCAGGCACAAAAACAATGCTATTTGAACCTATAAGCCCAATGACTTAAATGTTCTAAAAACATATCGTGCAGACCACCGAACATTCTTAGAACATTGTTTGGTGGGCCTAATAGGCGAACCAGGACGCTTCGCCACTGCGCCCATAGGCGAGCCGGGACGCTTCGCCACTGCTCGCGGGAAGGGGGAAAGGGAAGACGGCACCGCGGGCTGCCGGCGAGGAGCCGCCCGGCCCAGCGCGCGACGGGCGTGCAGGAGGGGGCCCAGAATCGCATCGATACAGCAGGAGCTCGACCAGGAGAGGAGGAGGAGGAGGAGGAGGAGGAGGAGGAGGAGGAGGAGGAGGAGGAGGAGGAGGAGGAGGAGGAGGCGGAGGAGGAGGAGGAGGAGGAGGAGGAGGATGAGGAGGAGGAGAGAGGAGGAGGAGGAGGAGGAGGAGGAGGAGGAGGGGGGGGAGGAGGAGGAGGAGGCCCCCCCCCCAGAGCTGCGCAGCTGCCCAAGCGATGGACTCGACTGGCCAACAGCGTGCCCCCCCCCCAGCCGCGTGCCCAAAGAAACATACAGTAGGAGCTCGACCACAAGAAACCTTCCACAAGAAACCCAGCCCTGAAACCCCAGGGCGTCCATTGATTTTTGGTGTGGGAACGCCACGCTTTCCATAGCAAAACCATCGAAACCCAAGAAACCCAGGTCACCCCGGAGGCAAGCAGGGTGTTTCTCGGCACGGGTTTCCACTGTAAGTCGGATCGGCGATCGGAAGGAATCGGATCGGCGGAAACCGGCGGCCGAGTTGGGAGGAGCCGAATCGGCGGAACTCGGCAGGCTACGAAAGGCCTCCAGCGCGAAATCGGAACAACCCGAAGCCGAATCGGATCGGAACCGGGATCAGTCGAAATCGACTCGAAAATCGGAGTCGAAATAAGCCCTGGGCGTGGGGTGCCCGCGGAAGGAGACCGCATCTCGGGGACGCACTGACCCGGGTCAATGCAAATCTGGGTCAGTCGGACCTTGCAGCCTTGCAAGCTCCTGCACGCTAACCCGGGTCAACGCACCCCTGGCCCTGCAAGATCCTGCAAGATCCGGCGCTCTGGCTGACCCCCGTCTGCATCGACCCCCGTCCCAAGGCTCCCGCGCAGGGTCCGAGCTGAACAGTGTCTTCCGTTCTCGTTTTGCTGTCGGCGCTCCTCGCTGTGTCTTCGTTCCGCCTCTGCTGCACAACGAAGTCCAAACGAACACGGGCCACGACATCGCCAAACACCATCGTTCCGCTTCAGGTCGGGCATGTCCTCCAACAGGCGGCTTTCGAAAGAACCATCAAATATATTCCACACAAACTCACTAAATGAAATAATCGCAAGAACAATCGTCACCAATAGAAACAGAGAACACGCCATAAACGTAAATTGTTGGCGCTCCGAGGGGGTTTCCCGGATCTGCGCTGGACCCCCCTCCCATCGCTCCAGGGGCGGCGCCGGAGGTGCCGCCGGAGGGGCCAGCGCGGATCTAAAAAATCCGCGCAGAGCGCCACAAATCTGTGTTTATGGCGTTTAGTCGTCTTCTTATGTTTCTTCGTATTATTATTATTATTTGTTGTTATTATTCTTCTTATTCTCAAATATTATTATTATTGTTATTATTATTGATTACTAGTATGAACTTTTATATTACATATGTTATATTCATTTATTACATTATACATGTCATATCATATTCTATTACATTATATTCAATTATACCTTATGGCATTACATTAAATTAGCTTATGTTATATTATATATTATTATACTATTATATAGTATCTTCTCTCTTGCTCATTATATTATACTACGCTGCATCACATTATATTATACTATATTAAAATATACTATACTATTTATTGTTATATTATTTTATATTATATTATGTTGTAGTACAATATATTATAGTACATTACATTGTATCACATTATATTATATTATGTTATATTTTACTCTATTATACTATATTATTATAATATGTTCTACTGTGTAATGTTATTGTGTAATGTAATATTATATGGTATTAAATTATGTTACGGTATAGTCTATGATATGATATTATACTATATTATAATACTGTGTTTCTTCTCCGTACCAGACTATTTCTGGACGAGTCTCGCATATTCCTTACTGTAGATGAACATGCGCGACTTCGGTTTCGCTCGAGCCCTGCCCCCCGGGCCACGGCGAGGCCGGCCGAGACGGCGGCCCGGGCGCCAGCGCGGCCCCGGCGGCCTCCCCGGGCGCAGCCCGGCAGCGCCGTGGCGCCCACACCGAGGGCCAGCCCAATGGCTTTAGACGAGCTCGTTCCACCACCCGCAAAATAACTACTCGTAAATGACCTGGATCCCCCGCTGTCTGAGGCTTGAGTGAGCCAAATGTCATTGCACCGACCTTGCAGACGTGCTGCAGTGGATTCTTGCGTTGATTTCTGTCGATGCAAAGCCCCAAAGTGGCGAGCGAAAAACGGAGTGAATTTCGCATGGATTTTCTAATCTTCATTCTGGCCACAAAAATCCGCATGAAATTCACCTCGAAATCCGGAACGACATTCTCCAGGACACTCCGGGCCCATCCTATCGCTTTCAGATGAAATCCTCTCTGCGATGTTGGCGCCATGGAGCTCGGGA
The DNA here is from genome assembly GCA_963575745.1 of Prorocentrum cordatum. NCBI lineage: Eukaryota > Dinophyceae > Prorocentrales > Prorocentraceae > Prorocentrum > Prorocentrum cordatum. Next base: position 40,568 of record CAUYUJ010003752.1, read on the forward strand.
ACCGATCCGGGGGGGGGGAAGTGAGACGGGGCAGTTTCGGCAGTCTTGGGTTCTAGGTTCGAGGTTTGCGGGCGTCTTAGTCGGTTCTCGGCGGCCTTCCAGCCTCGGGGTGTGCTCCAGCAGCTGCGCCTCGCCGGGGGCGTTCCTGGGGTGCCCGGATCGCCCCGGACGGCCACTAGAGAGCCGAGTTACATCCGCGTTTCATCTAGGTTTAAGTGTGCATCTCTGGGCGCTGTGGTGAAAAGTAATATGGGACTGTCTTCCCCCACGTGCTTAGCTCCCCGCATGCTTAGTGGGGTTATGGTTTTCTTCCTTCCCGCATCGCACCCGCGTCTCCTCCTCACCCCTCCTCCTCCTCCTCCTCCTCCTCCTCCTCCTCCTCCTCCTCCTCCTCCCCCTCCTCCTCCTCCTCCTCCTCCTCCTCCTCCTCCTCCTCCTTCTATCTCACGCAGCACTGCGCAGCACAGCACACAGCACATTGACACACAGCACGTACACAACACAGCACAGCACAACACTGCTCAGCACAGCTCAGCTCAGCTCAGCACAGCTCAGCACAGCACCTCAGCACAGCACAGCACAGCACAGCACAGCACTGCACAGGACAGCACAGCGCAGCACAGCACAGCACAGCACAGCTCGGCACAGCACAGCACAGCACAGCTCAACTCAGCACAGCACAACACAACACAGCACAGCACACACACACACACACACACGCGCACACACACACACACACGCACACACGCACACACACACACACACACACACACACACACTCTGACACACACTGACACACACTGACACACACATACACACAAAAACACGCAAACACATGAAACGCACACCACGCAAACCATGCGCGCCAACACGGGGTGCGCGCGGGGTAGTCCCTGAGGGCGGCCGCTATGCGTGACGGTCGTCCAGGGCACAGCAGGCGTGGCGTCTTCTCGACACTATAGAGGGTGCGCACGGGGTGGTCCCTGAGCGCGGCCGCTATCCGTCACAGTCGTGCAAGGCACAGCAGGAGTGGCGTCTTCTCGACACCACAAAAGGGGGTGCGCACGAGGTGGTCCCTGAGCGCGGCCGCTATCCGTGACGGTCGTCCAGGGCACAACAGGCGTGGCGTCTTCTCGACACCATAGAGGGGTGCGCACGGGGTGGTCCCTCAGCGCGGCCGCTATCCGTGACGGTCGTCCACGGCACGGCAGGCGTGGCGTTTTCTCGAGACCACAAGGGGTGCGCACGGGGTGGTCACTGAGCGCGGCCGCTATCCGTGACGGTCGTGATTGCCCTAGGAAGCGTGGCATATTCTCGACACCGACGGAGGTGCGCACGGGGTGGTCCCTGAGCGCGGCCGCTATCCGTGACGGTCGTCCAGGGCACAGCAGGCGTGGCGTTTTCTCGACACCATAGGGGGTGCGCACGGGGTGGTCCCTGAGCGCGGCCGCTATCCATGACAGTGGGCCAGGGCATAGCAGGCGTGGCGTCTTCTCGACACCACAGGGGGGCGCGCATGGGGGTGGTCCCTAAGGACGACCTCTATCCGTGACGGTGGTGCTCAGGGCACATCGGTATGCAACCTTGCTGGTCGTGCTCAGGGCACAGGGGGACGCAAGCGAGGTGACTGGTATTGTCACCCGGATTTCTTAGCCACCTTGGCTCATGCCGGCTCAGACTGTTCGGGTTTGCGCGCAGGCGTGCTCGCGCCGGTGATTGTCCGTCAAAGGTGCGGCGCCCGTCATGGCGCCCAAATGTGCCAGTCCGCGCTGCCGGCTCCGTGCGAACAGCTCAAGAACTCAATGCTAGATATGGGCGCCGAAGTGAGTTTAGATGGTCTACGCGAACATGTTGACGGGCATGGGAACGGCCTGGTACGCAACGCATTTAATGTTTACCAGCGACAGCTTCTGAACGGGTGGCCCGAGACGCTTCTCACGAGGTACAGCGAGTTGCCACGTCAACGAGGCACCGACGATGCCAGGAGGCAGCGTCTGTTGAGGTCTTTGCAGAGCCCTTCTTCGGGCGGATTCCCGAGGGACGTTTCTTCCGGTTTGCCCGGGGGGGCGGGGGCGGACGGCGGCCCGCCGCCAGCGAAGGTTCGGCGAGTGCAGGAGGCCGGCATCGCGGGCGCTGACCAGGTACCTTCCTCAGGACAGCACGCCACTCCGATGAAGACCACGCCCGTGAAGGCCACGCCAACGAAGGCTCCGCCCATGCAGGCCTGCACCCCTCAGCGGTCTCCAGCTGTTCTACTGGCTACCTCTGTTCGTTCCACCGGCACACCTCGCATTGCGGCATCCCCGGCATCCGCGGAGACTGACTGCCGCTGGTCGCAGGGGCCGTGGTCGCGGGACCTGCGAGAGTCAACCACCATGGAGAGACTGTCTTCAAGAGCGGATTCGAAAGGCAGTCAAATGGTACGCAGCATTCGTTGCCAAACGATCTGCCGATCCAGAGTACCGACCGTCGAATACGACGTCAAAGTACGACGACGACGAATATGACGTCGAGTACGACGACGAGGTACGACGACGAGTACGACTACGAGTACGACGAATACGACGACGAGGACGAGGACGACAACGACGTCTTGGAACGGTCGTTCAGCGCATGTACTCTTGTCTGATTGATCTGCTTGGTCTGGTTTGTTGCGTTGGCTGGCTCGTCTGGCTCGTGGTGGTGGCGGTGGTAGTGGTAGCTAGTGCACACAGCAATAAAATAAAGTATGTGGGTTCCTCGGTAGTGTAATGGTGTTTTGGTTTTCTTCCCGGCCGCGTCGCACCCGCGTTCTTTCTCCTCCTCCTCTTCCTCCTCCTCCGGTTCCTCCTCTTCCTCCTCCTCCTCCTCCTCCTCCTCCCCACCCTTTTGCTCTCACACCACACACTACACAACACACGCACAAACACAGACGCAAGGCATGACAAGCGTGGCACTTTCTCAACACCATACTGGGTGCGCAAGTGGGTGGTCCTTCAGCGCGGCCGCTACCCGTTACGGACGTCCAAGGCGTAGCAGGCGTGGCATATTCTCGACACCATACGGGGTGCGCAAGGGATGGTCCCTGAGCGCGACCGCGATCCGTCACGGTCATCGAAGTCATAGCAGGCGTGGCATATTCGCGGCACCACAAGGGGTGCGCACGGGGTGGTCCCTCAGCGCGGCCGCTATCCGTCACGGTCGTCCAGGGCAAAGCAGGCGTGGCATATTCTCGACACCATAAGGGGGTTCGCAAGGGGTGGTCCCTCAGCGCGGCCGCTATTCGTCACGGTCGTCCAGGGCATCGCAAACGTGGCATATTCTCCACACCAAGAAGGGGTGCGCAAAGGGTGGTCCCTCAGCGCGGCCGCTATTCGTCACGGTCGTCCAGGTCATAGCAGGCGTGGCATATGCTCAACACCACAAAAGGTTCGCAAAGGGGTGGTCCCTCAGCGCGGCCGCTATCCGTGACGGTCGTCCACGGCACAGCAGGCGTGGCATATGCTCGACACCACACAAGGGTGCGCAAAAGGTGGTCCCTCATCGCGGCCGCTACCCGTCACGGTCGTCCAAGGCATAGCAAGCGTGGCATATTCTCGACACCCAGAAACAGTGCGCAAAAGGTGGTCCTTCAGCGCGGCCGCTATCCGTCACGGTCGTCCAGGTCATAGCAGGCGTGGCATATTCGCGACACCATAACGGGGTGCGCGGGGGGTGGTCCCTCAGCGCGGCCGCTAGTCTAGCCGTCATGGTCGCACAGGGCATAGCAGGCGTGGCATAGTCTCGACAACACAAAGGGGGTGCGCAAAGTCCATCAGCGCGGCCGCTATCCGTCACGCTCGTCCACGTCATAGCAGGCGTGGCATATTCTCGACACCACAGAGGGGTGCGCAAGGGGGTGGTCCCTCAGCGCGGCCGCTATCCGTCACGGTCGTCCAGGTCAACGCAGGCGTGGCATATTCTCGACACCACAAAGGGTGCGCAACGGATGGTCCCTCAGCGCGGCCGCTACCCGTCACGGTCGTCCCAGGCACCGCAAGCGTGGCATATTGTCGACACCATAAAAGGGGGTGCGCAAAAGGGTGTTCCCGCAGCGCGGCCGCTATCCGTTACGGCCGTCCAGGTCATAGCAGGCGTGGCAGATTCCCGACACCACAGAGGGGTGCGCAAAGGGTGGTCCCTCAGCGCGGCCGCTATCCGTCACGGTCGTCCAGGGCATAGCAGGCGTTGCATATTCTCGACACCATAAGGGGGTGGTCCCTCAGCGCGGCCGTTATCCGTCACGGTCGCCAAGGGCATCGCACGCGTACAATTTCCTCGACAAAATAGGAGTTGCGCAAGGGGTGGTCCCTCAGCGCGGCCGCTATGCGCCCAGGTCGTCCAGGACATAGCAGATGCCGAGGGGGAGGGGGTTATGAGGGGGAGGAGGCACACCCCTCCCCGCAATGCGCGTTTTGACTCATGGTATTATGCCTCCTCATCCTCTTCCTTCTTTCCCATGTGCCTTGCCCTCCTGGCATGGATGCTGTCTCTCTGTCCCTCCCTCCTCCTTCCCCCTTTCCTCATATTCCCCCTTCATCCCCCCTCGAACTCGCCCAGACGCCTCAGTTTCCCTTCGGCACTGCATGTCAAGCCCCCAAAGGCTTGAACCGCGCCGACTTCGATGTCGGCGAAATAACGGCCGCGAGCAACGAGCGCGCAAGTTCCGCGTCAGCTATCATCACGCAAGATATGTGATAAGTATGTGGGCCCCCTCGGTAGCGTAACTTAAATGTGATTTCGTACTTGGAGGTATTCAGAATTGCGTGGAAGTGGCCGTCAGTGTCTCCCCCCTTTATGAATTTATAGGGTGAGAGATTTTATCCTGAATTGGCCATATCACTAGTGATTGTACACTGGGGAGAACCCTGGAAGACTCTCCCGCCCAACCGAGCCGAAAGCTGCAGCGCTAGGAGCTCACTGGGGGAAGGGGGGTCCCGCTCGGAGACGACGTAGTCGTCAGTGCTCAAGATGAATCAGTTTCGTAACGGGTACGTATGACGGAAAACCACCAGGCGTCCGAGAGGGGACGAGCCTTCTCAGAAGGTTCGGAAGTCCCCCTGCCTTCTGAAAGGTTTTCTAAGCCTTCCCCGAAGACGCAGGAAACTTCTCAGAAGGCGCGAGGGTTTCTGAGAAGTCCCGCCGCCTTCTGAGGAGACCGTCTCCTTCTCTTTTCCGCCCCTCGCTCGCCACCGAAAAATATTCGCCCCCCCCCCCACACACACACACTTTAGGGGATGTTCATCAACTCACGGGCCCCCGAAATCGATGCTGATGTTTGAATGGGTAGTGGTTTGAAGGTTCGAATATTTCTGTCCACCCGTGCCCTCTTCATTGCCGCACCCTCGATACTGCCGCACCCTCGATATCTTGCGCCGCAGGGTTCGAATTATTGTCCAGGAGCGGGCGCCCAAAGTCCTACTGGACACCACGCCGCTTTTTGTTGAACAGATCGGGCGGGTGGTTTTGGAAGTGACCTGCATGGTGAACAGAAGGGCCCCTGTGGGGCCCTTTTCTTCACCCCCCATTGAGGTCAAGCGCATTACCACCCGCCCGAACAGGGACCGACCGTCCTGCCATTCCCAATAGGCCTAACACGACATGTCAATGCCAATGTTCTTAGGACATGAAGCCGATGCAGTGAACAAGACGATATCATCCATAAATGTTATGAGAAGCACCTTTGCTAAGCGTGTCGCGGCGGCCCCGGCGACACGCTATGCCCTGCGAGCTGATAGCGTTTCGCTCCGCTCCGCGGGACGGGAAGCTGATAAAAACTCGGGACCTTGATGATGGGCCTGTTTTCCACCACCACCATCATAGGTGGGAGAAGGAGGGGGTCCTCCTCTTCCTCCTCCTCCTTCCCCCCGCCAACTTATGGTGGTGATGGTGGAAAACAGGCCCATCACTTGACGCTTGGGGACTGGGGCGTGATTAGCGTGTCGCGCCGCAGCACTGCGTGCCTGAACCAGCGGCGCCACACGCCAAGACAAGCTCATGTCCCCACATTCGCCGACGCGCGTCAAAGCGCACCTGGAACCCCCCCAAATGATCCCATCGTGCTGTGCGCCAGCACAAGAGGTAGCTGTGTGCACTGGAGGAGGCACAGCGCTCCAAAGGAGGAAGTGGAGGAGAACGAGGAGGGGGGTGGAGGAGAACGAGGAGGATGAGGAGGTGCCTCCTGTGTACACTGGAGGTGGAGGAGGAGAACGGGGAGGGAGTGGCGGCTGAGCAGAAAGATGACCAGCGTCGCCGAGGCGCGCCTCCAGGCGCCGGGCACGAGCCCGCGCGCCCAGCAACGTGCGGAGCGCTCCCGCCTCCGCGCGGGGACGCCTTCCGCGGCACAGCAGTTGCCGTCGTCGAAGGCGGAGGCGGAGGAAGCGAGAAGGGACGGCGAGGGAGAAAAAAAAACACAAGTGTTACAAAAAACAAGTGTAAGTTGTGTGTCACACTTGTCTTTTGTATCAAACCTGTTTTTGTATCACACTTGTTTTTGTATCAAACTTGAGGGGGAGGGACGCGGAGCGTGCCAAACATGGAGGCTCGTCCAGGTGCCCCTCACGGCACGAGCGGGCAGCCACGCCGAGTGTTTCTGACAAGCGTGCCCCGAAGTCTTAAATCCTTGGAACTGACGCTATGGAGACTGCACTCCGAGCATCAACTGGGGCTCCCAGACGGAGGAGGAGGAAGGGGAGGCGGTGGAGAAAGGGAGACGGGGAGCAGGAATGTGACGACTAGGGAGGGAGGGAGGGAGGGAGGAAGGAAGGAAGGGAGCGGAGAGAGTCGGAGGGAGGCAAGATGGGAAGGTGGGGTGGGCGCCATCTTCTCGTAATGCCCTCAACGTCGGGCCTGACTTGACACTGGAAGCATCGCCCAAATCCCAATATACTCCTCCTGACGCTCAATCCGGCTGAGGGAAATTCGGAGCTATATCCAGCTCTGGCCCCCCCTTGCGACTCCTCCTCCTCCTCCTCCTCCTCCTCCTCATCATCATCATCATCATCACCATCATCATCGTCGTCATCATCACCATAATCATAACCATCATTATCATTATCATTATCATTATCATTATCATTATCATTATCATTATCATCATCATCATCATCATCATCATCATCATCATCATCATCATCATCATCATCATCCGCATCCTCCTCGTCCTTATCCTCATTATCATCCTATAATCCTCATCCTCATCCTCATCCTCGTTCTCATTCTCATCCTCGTCCCCATCGTCATCCTCATCCTCATCCTCGTCCTAATCGTCACCCTCATCCTCATCCCTATCCTCATATTCATCCTCATCCTCGTCCTCGCCATCGTCCACGTCCTCGCCCTCCTCCTCGTCCTCATCCTCATCTTCATCCTCATCCGCATCCTCATCCTCATCCTCATCCTCATCCTCATCCTCGTCATCATCATCATCATCATCATCATCATCATCATCATCATCATCATCATCATCATCATCATAATCACCACCGCCACCATCGACCCCACCACCACCACCACCACCACCACCACCTCACATCATCATCATCATCATCATCATCATCATCATCATCATCATCATCATCATCATCATCATCATCATCGCCATCATCATCATCATCATCATCATCATCATCGTCATCATCATCATCATCATCCTCATCGTCATCGTCATCGTCATCGTCATCGTCATCATCATCATCATCATCATCGTCGTCATCGTCGTTCTCTTCCTCCTCATCATCATAATCCTAATCCTCATCCTCATCCTCATCCTCATCCTCATCATCATCATCGTCATCATCCTCGTCATCATCATCATCATCAGCAGCATCATCGTCATCATCAGCATTATCATCGTCATCATCAGCATCAGCATCATCATCAGCATCATCATCGTCATCGTCGTCGTCATCGGCATCGTCATCGTCATCCTCCTCCTCCTCCTCATCATCATCATCATAATCCTAATCCTCATCCTCATCCTCATAATCATCATCAGCATCATCGCCATCATCGCTTTCATCATCAGCATCATCAACACCAACATCAACATCAGTGTTATCAGCATTATCATCATTATTATCATCATCATCACCATCATAATTAGCATCATCAGCATCATCGTCAGCATAATCGTAATCACCATCGTCATCACCATGTTCTTCATCATCCTCGTACGCATGAGCATCATCATCATCAGCATCATCATCATCCTCATCTTCATCATCACCACCACTACCACCACCACCATCGTCATCATCATCATCATCATCATCATCATCAACATCATCATCATCATCATCATCATCATCATCATCATCATCATCATCATCATCATCATCATCATCATCATCTGTCTCCTCCTCCTCACTCATCCGTCTCATGCTTCTGTTTGTCCTTTTCCTGCTGCTTTCGCTCGTCCTCCTCGCCAGTGACTTTTTCATACTTTGTCCTCCTCCTCCTTCTCCTTCTCCTTCTCTTCCTCCTCCTCCTCCTCGTCCTCCTCCTCCTCCTCCTCATCCTCTTTCTCCAGAATGCCCCTGTCGTTTTTACGCTCGCATTTGTGTAGAACTTATGAGGAGGATGCCGCAAGGGGAGGAAGAGGAGGAGGAGGAGGAGGAGGAGGACGAGGAGGAGGAGGAGGAGGAGAGGAGGGCATCAATGAAATAAGGGGGAAGGAGGTGGCGGATGCGGAGGAGGCGGAAGAGGAGGCGGCGGAGGCGGAGGCGGAGGAAGACGCCTGAGCTTCTTGAGCGTCAGAGCGTACGGCTTGCCAATCACCCCGTGGCACCATACCTGCACCGGCGCCCTGCATCCCCACCGCTTGTCTACGATGACTGCGGCCCTCCAGCACGTACACTAGTTCCCAACCATCCTGTGGTGTTGGGTCCTCGTTTTGAAGAGACGGTGCCCCGCGTCTCCTTCCTCCTCCTCTCCTCCTCCGCCTCCTCTCCCCTCCTATCATCCTCATCGTCATCATCATCATCGTCATCATCATCATTATCATCATCATCATCGTCATTATCATCATCATTCCTCTCCTCTCCTCTCCTCTCCTCTTCTCTCCTCTCCTCTCCTCTCCTCCTCTCCTCTCCTCCTCTCCTCTTCACCCACCCAGTACACCGTTTCGTGGCCCCATAGGGAGCTCCACCGAAGGCCCCAGTGCCCGCGCCCGCATGCGTCACCCACACCCATTTCGGCACACCCCTCACACGTTTCGTGGCTCCATAGGGAGCTCCACCGAAGGCCCCAGTGCCCGCGCCCGCATGCGTCACCCACACCCATTTCGGCACACCCCTCACACGTTTCGTGGCTCCATAGGGAGCTCCACCGAAGGCCCCAGTGCCCGCGCCCGCATGCGTCACCCACACCCATTTCGGCACACCCCTCACACGTTTCGTGGCTCCATAGGGAGCTCCACCGAAGGCCCCAGTGCCCGCGCCCGCATGCGTCACCCACACCCATTTCGGCACACCCCTCACACGTTTCGTGGCTCCATAGGGAGCTCCACCGAAGGCCCCAGTGCCCGCGCCCGCATGCGTCACCCACACCCATTTCGGCACACCCCTCACACGTTTCGTGGCTCCATAGGGAGCTCCACCGAAGGCCCCAGTGCCCGCGCCGCATGCGTCCCCCACACCCATTTCGGCACACCCCTCACACGTTTCGTGGCTCCATAGGGAGCTCCACCGAAGGCCCCAGTGCCCGCGCCCGCATGCGTCACCCACACCCATTTCGGCACACCCCTCACACGTTTCGTGGCTCCATAGGGAGCTCCACCGAAGGCCCCAGTGCCCGCGCCCGCATGCGTCACCCACACCCATTTCGGCACACCCCTCACACGTTTCGTGGCTCCATAGGGAGCTCCACCGAAGGCCCCAGTGCCCGCGCCGCATGCGTCACCCACACCCATTTCGGCACACCCCTCACACGTTTCGTGGCTCCATAGGGAGCTCCACCGAAGGCCCCAGTGCCCGCGGCCGCATGCGTCCCCCACACCCATTTCGGCACACCCCTCACACGTTTCGTGGCTCCATAGGGAGCTCCACCGAAGGCCCCAGTGCCCGCGCCCGCATGCGTCACCCACACCCATTTCGGCACACCCTCACACGTTTCGTGGCTAGGATTCGTGGCTCCATACGAAGGCCCCAGTGCCCGCGCCCGCATGCGGGGCACACCCCTCACACGTTTCGTGGCTTTAGGGACTCCACCGAAGGCCCCAGTGCCCGCGCCCGCATGCGTCACCCACACCCATTTCGGCACACCCCTCACACGTTTCGTGGCTCCATAGGGAGCTCCACCGAAGGCCCCAGTGCCCGCGCCCGCATGCGTCACCCACACCCATTTCGGCACACCCCTCACACGTTTCGTGGCTCCATAGGGAGCTCCACCGAAGGCCCCAGTGCCCGCGCCCGCATGCGTCACCCACACCCATTTCGGCACACCCCTCACACGTTTCGTGGCTCCATAGGGAGCTCCACCGAAGGCCCCAGTGCCCGCGCCCGCATGCGTCAGCCACACCCATTTCGGCACACCCCTCACACGTTCGTGGCCCCATAGGGAGCTCCGCCGAAGGCCCCAGTGCCCGCGCCCGCATGCGTCCCCACACCCATTTCGGCACACCCCTCACACGTTTCGTGGCCCACCACCGTGGCCCCATAGGGAGCTCCACCGAAGGCCCCAGTGGGTGTGCCCGCATGCGTCCCGCACACCCATTTCGGCACACCCTTCGTACGTTTCGTGGCCCCGTAGGGGGCTCCACCGAGAAGATATTCACAATTGCAGTATTCACAATTGCATATGGTTGGGTCCTTCGCCAGGATAATTGTTTTAGGACGTAGAGGGGACCAGCGCTTAGCAGGGAGATCGGACAGGGAGGGGCAGGAAGAGGAGGGAGAGGTGGAGAAGGCGAAGGAGCCGTGGTAGGGGAAGTCCCTCCCCTGGGTGTGGAAGAGGGGGGGCGCGAGGTGTTCGAGTCCAAGATGGCCTCAGATGCTCCAATCTGGCTTACAAGATGTCACAGTATAGCCCAGGCTGGCTCAACATAGCTTCCAACATTCCTCCAAGAGGCCTCAAGACCGTCACAAGACGGCTCCAAGTGGGCGCGAAGCGCGTCAAGGAATACCCACGAGCAGCCCAGAGCATCAAAGACCAAAGCTTTTGCCATGTATTGCACCTTCTTGCCGTTTCGCTTCCGATGGGCTTCTGAGGCCTCAAGATGGCTCCAAGATCGCCCAAGAAAGCCCCAAGATCGCGTCCAGGAGAGCCCTTTGACGGCCCCGAGAGCTCCCAAGAGCGCTCCAAAGAGGAGATCTGTCGGGTTTCATACGGCCAGGAAAGCTCCTATAGACGGCCCCGGCTGATCCCAAGAGCGCCCCAGGAGGAGAAGTTTCGGGCTCCGACGGGGGAGAGCTGATCATCAAGGACCCCCTTGTTTTATCGGTGGCGTCCTGGATCGGCAAAGGAGGGCCCCGAAAGCCGCCACGGTGGCCCGAAGAGAAGATTTCCAAACTGGCCCCAACAATACCACAAACTCATCCAAATAAGCTACCAAGAGGCTCCTACATCCAAAGATCCGCGAAGGCATGTATTGTTAACTCCTGGATAAGTTTAAGCTGATCCCAAGTTCGGTTTGACGGCTATCCACCCTGCGTTCCTCTGCTTACCCGTACACTTCCCTGATCAAGACAAGTCACCTGGACATCGTTTCGGGATGGGCTGGTGGGATACGCGAAGCATCCTGATCTTGGTCACCGAGCGTTGCCACTCGTGACGTTCTGCGCGAGAGAACGACGAGCACCACGCAGCAAAAAACATTGCAAACGGCTCTGGTTCGGGCAAAATCGAGTGCGCAAGCAGCGGGAGCCATGCCGGTGGATTTTCCGTGCGTTTCGGGACTCCACGAAAGCTTACGTATATAGGGGGTTAGACCGCCTCGAATAAAAGGTCGAGACACACTGGTAGCCCTTTTATGGAGGGTGCGCCGCTGGATCTCCCCAAGGGGGGGGGGGGGTCAGGACCCCCCCTTCCCCGATCCGTCCTCGGGGACCCCCCCCCCTCCCCCCCTTCCCCGATCCGTCGTCGGGGACCCCCCCCCCTCCCCCCCTTTCCCCGACCGTCGTCGTGGACCCCCCCCCCTCCCCCCCTTTCGCCACGCCGCCCCCAGACTCCAGAACCCGACCCCCGCCACCCCTGCCCCTAGTCCTCACCCTATAATCCTAACCCCAACCACTAACCCCAGCCCACAACCCAACACCCTAATCCTAACCCCAACCACTAACCCCAGCCCCAAAGAGTACACTACTCATTACTCACTACCCACTACCGACTACTCGCTATTCGCTACTCACTTCTCACTACCCCCTACTCGCTACTCACGACTCACTACTCACTATCCATTACTCACTACCCACCACCCACTACTCGCTACTCACTACTCCCTACTCACTACTCCCTCCTCCCTACTCACTACTCACTACTCACTCCTCACTACCCACTACTCAATACTCACTACTCACTACTCACTACTCACTGCTCACTGATCACTACTCATTACCCACTACCCACTATCCACTACTCACTACTCACTACTAACTACTCATTGCCCACAAGTCACTACTCACTACCCACTACTCGCTACTCACTACTCCCTACACAATACTGACTACACAGTACTCAGTACTCACTACTCGCTACTCCCATACTCGCTACTCAATACTCACTACTCACTCCCCGCTACTCCCTATTCAATACTTACTTCTCCCTACTCACTAGTCACTACATATTCTCTAGTCACTAGTCACAACTCACTAGTCATTAGTCACTACTCACTACCCACGACTCACCAATCGCTACTCACTACGCACTAAGCGCTACCCACTTCCTACTACTCACTGATCACTACTCCGTACTCCCTTCTCCCTACTCCCTACTCACTACTAACTAGTCGCTACTCCCTACTCATTACTCACTAATCACTACCCACTACTCCCTACTGACTACTCTCTACTCACTACTCACTAAGCCCTACTCGCTCCTCACTATTCACTACTCGCTACTCCCTACTCGCTACTCACTACCCACAGCCACTAACCACTACTCTCTGTTCATCGCTACTCACTACTCACTACGCACTACGTACTACTCAATACTCACTACTCACTACTCACTACTCACTACTCGCTACTCACTACTCATTACTCACTACTCACTACTCACTACTCACTACTCACTACTCACTACGCACTACGCACTACCCACTACTCACTACTCACGAATCACTACTCGCCACCCACTACTCACTACGCACTAACTCACTACTCACTACTCACCACTCCCTACTCCTTACTCAGTACTCACTACTCGCTACTCGCTACTCACTACTCACTACTCACTACTCGCCACTCACTTATCAGTACACACTACTCACTATTCACTACTCACTACTCCCTACTCGCTCACTACTCACTACGCACTAACTCACTACTCACTACTCACCACTCCCTACTCCCAACTCCCTACACAGGGGGGGGTCCGACCCCCCCCCCCCCCTTCAACGCCAAGGGGGGAGGGGGACACAGGGGGGGGGGTCCCCCGAGAGGGCCGGACACACACCCCCCCCCTTGAAGGGGGGGAGCCCCCCCCCCCTTAAGTGCATTCAGGGAGATCCACTGGCGCACTTTCCCTTTTATGTGTTGTCCGTTTGAGCTCGAGAGGAGGAGCAGCGTTCTCCTGTGGTCTGATTAAAAAGTATGCGCTCTCCCCCCTTTCACATCGCACCTGAGAGAAGGCATAGGGAATTTCGCGGCTCGACGCCCCCAGGGCCAACGCAATGCTCATCCGTTACACACTCACCAGTCGCCGTCATCGGCATCGGCATGTTCATCGTCGTCACCATCATCCTCTTCCTCGTCATTGTCAATACCACCATCTCACTCATCATCAGCCGAAACTACAACTTGCCCTGCCTGTTAAAGAGTTCGGGGCCAACCGGCAACTCTTAGACCATGCCAGGCACAGAGCTCGCAAGTGCCGAAATGCCATTCTCGCACTCTGATGTGTCGGTCCGCTCCTCTCTGCCCTGCCGCGCGACTTCGGTCTATACCTCTTGTCTGTCTCTGTGTCGTCGGCATCGGTATGGCCATCATCGTGAAAATCATCCTTTTCCTCTAAGAGGAAGAAAAAACGCCATAAGCATAAACTTCTGGCGCTCCGCGCGGATTTCTTGGATCTGCGCTGGACCCCCCTCCCTGGCGCGCGGAGCGCGCCAGAGGCGGCGCCGGAGGCGCCGACAGGGGAGGCCCAGCGCTATGTTTTTAGAGATGCGTTACATGGACGATTACATCATGCTGTGGAAGGGGCCGCCGTCTCTGTCTTCCGGGGAGATCGAGTACATTTCCGTTGTCCTGGAGGGCTCTGCCTGGCTGCGTTACCCGCTTCCCCTGGAAGCCGACACTACCTTCACGTTTGCGGGGGTTGACCTGTTGCCCCAGCTCGACGGCGCGATTTTCACCCGCCCGTCCACGAAGGCGTTGGGGGCAGGCGCGGGTTGCATGCCCTTCTATAGCTACGTCCCCAACTCCATCAAGCATGGGCTCGTGCTCGGGGCGGTCTCCAGGGTACGTGCTTACGCGCGCCCGCTGGACTCCGTGGAGGGCGTCCTTGCGTCCTTCAAGCGTCACCTGCACGAGGGCGCAGGCTACCCATTGTTTGCGCTGGAGAAGTGGATATCTGAGGGATTGTGCCGGGATTAGCGCCCGTACTTTGTGCCGCTGTGGTTCTGGACAGAGGTATGTAATTGTTGCCTACTCCGCGCGTGCTCTCCCCCTTCGTCTTCTTCTTCTTCTTCTTCTGTCCTCCCCTCCTCCCCCTCCTCCCTGCCCTTTTCCCATCCCTCCTCCGTTCCCTCCTTCCCGCTCTCCGCTTTCTCTCGCGATGTTCTATCGGTGACGAATGTGCCACGAACTGCCGCCAGGTTACTTGGGCATGGATTTTCCTAGGCATTGGCGGATATGTCCGTGGTGTGCTGGTTCGGCGCATTTGGGTTCTCCGGCCTGCGGTGATACAGCCGTCTGCCCGGGCAATAATTGTCACAGGTGACCCCCCTGTGGTTGAAGTCAACCCTTTTCGTTCGGGGGGCTTCGTCGGGATTTTGCACCCCACGGGAAGGGAGAGGGAGGGAACGGGATTCTTCATAGCCTTCAATTCAAACCCCCACGAACCTCGGGCAGCACGCGCGGCCCGGGGGGGGCGGACCGCTCACCCATCCCACCGCCGTACGGGGGATGTGAAGACCCTGTGAGCGGGACGGGGCGGGCACAGGGGGGCCACCAAATGGCATCCCGCACCCAAGTCGTGGCCGTCATGGGCCTCTTCTTGGGATGAGGCACCAATCGGCCTCTCGGATGGGCACCATACGCCCGTCCACAACCAAAGGAAGCGCACCATTTGCCTTCCGCATTTCTTAGGCAAATGATTGCAACACTCATGGACCTTTTCATTAGTTACTTCAACCTCTCTCCAGCGTGGGCCGCGAGCGGGACTTCATTCCCCTGCCGGCCGCCCAGCGCCCCTACATTGACCTCATTGAATTCATGGAACTTGGGGGGGGGAGGGCGGGAGGGGTTGTGTTGGTGCCTTCTTTGCTTTCTGCTGCCCTTTCAGGCTCCCTCCAAGTAGTTTGCGACCACTCTGTAGGTCCCGGCGGGCGCAACCGATACTCGGTCGGCCTACTTGCCATGGCAGGCGGCGGGGAGCAGCAACGTTCTAGGGGAGGTCTTCGTGGCGATGTTCGTTATGAGGGTTCACGGGGGCGTCGTAGCAGAAGCCGTAGCCACCATAGGGGACGGACGCGGGACACGGGCACGAGCCACCATAGGGCTCGGGACATGGAGCGGACCCCTGCCCATCATAGGGCCAGCGGCCGCTCCAGGAGCCACCAGAAGGTTCCAGAAGGCCCGTTGTGCCCGCAATGCGGTATCCGTGGTCATCTTGCTCGTGATTGTCCGTCGGCGGCGAGTCCAGCAACCACACCAAAATCGCCCTCCGCAGCGCACTTGCCGCTCCTCCTCACGCCGAGGCGGCATCAGCGCCGTGATCTCCCGCAACCACCACCTCGCCCACACTCGGTCGTTCCGTCCTCTCGTCCGCGCTCTGGTGCTCCGTCCTCGGTACGGCAGGGTGGTCCGCGGGACTCGGCCGCGCGGCCCCGGGCAGCCAGCCCGCGTCCAGAACGCCCGGTCAGTCAGCTCGAGAAGGCCAAGAACATCGTAGACCAGTTGTCTGATGAAGACATTAAGCACCTCGTCTTCGATGACGACCGCGTCGGGGCCAGGATCGCGGGAATTGCGAACGGCCTCCCTCCGAACTTCCACCCCGACCTGCCCTTCGGCTCGGAGGAGTTCATGGAAGCCCGCAAAAAGTGCAATGCTGAAATGCCCCGTCGTTGCACGGCCCCCTGCACGGCGAAAGTGAGGAAGGACATTAGCCAGAACACCGAGGACTTCTGCCCTTACATTATGAGGTCGCAGGCCCGCAGGAATCTGCAGAAGCTTATCCCCTACGTGCCCTTGGATTCTGATACTTTCAACTTCTCGACATTCCTCCATTGGATCCAGGCCAATAGCCCGTACCAGCGGGCGGAATACGGGGCCCAGGACGAGTCGCTCCCGGCGATGATGCGCAGGGTGGCCGCTACCATCGCCGACCCTGGTCAAGCCCATGTGGATGTTGACGACGCGGCGATCCCGGAATTCAAACCGGCTTCATCCAGGGCGATATTGGCCCTCGCCCCAAGCACCAGGGTCTCCAGCGAGCAGGCTCTCAAGTTCACGCTCGATGACCTCAAGGCGTTCCAGGTACAACGTCTACACCAAAGCAGGGGCTTGAAGACGATAGAGTGGGCGCTCGATGAAAAAATCCCTGGTGAAGACGACCCACCGGCATTGCGTAATAAGTTCCAGGCGTACCGGAAGGCTTTGGACGCGATCACCGGCCAGAAGGGCAAGGGCAAGGGAGGTAAGAAGAAGGTGCCGGCTAATGTGCTAAAAGTGTTCAAAAAGGTCGACCAATTGGGCTTGAAGTTTGACGACGCCAAAGCCGGAAATATCGCGCAACTTCTGGCCGCCGTCAAGGCGCGAGCAGCCGGCCACGAGATTTGACTACAGGCCCGAATGCGGGCCCAAGGGGACGGCGCATGTGGTGGGATTTGGGATACGCATGTCGACGGGATGCCGTGTGTTTCGCGTTGCTCTGCTATCCAGTTTTGCCTCCTATCCACGCTGGCATTGGTCCGCCGTGCTCTAGAGCAGCACAATGCTGCCCAAGTTTTGGATTGGAAGTGCATATTTGCCCTTCATTCAATCACCCTCTCTATCACGTCCGACTTCCTCATGGCCTCCACCACCCAGTACTTCAGCAAATTCCGTTCTTTGGCATCTTCCCTGCCGAGGTCCACGTGGCCGCCCTCCGACTACCTTCTGGAGTCTGGGTTCGTGGTCTACCTTATTTGGAGTCCGTTTCACAAGTTCTTCTACATAGGTAAAACAATAGACTTTCGGGCGAGGGTCCGTCGTCACCTTCATTGCTTCCTCCGGCCAGGATCGTGCCGCCAGCAGCCATATATGGTGTTGCTGTCTGCTGCATTCCGTGGACAGGTTCCAACGGCTGCTTCCTTATGCTTCGCGCACATTGCCCGCGCCGGGTCGGACGAGGAGCCGTTGGAGCTTGAGCGGCGCATCGTTGCATCGGTGCACCCACCGTTGAACGAACCGTACGTGCACAGAGCGATCCAGAGGCTGTCAGGCTCCAGGGGACGCAAACGCATCTACGTTTCGGGCCGGCCACCGACGCCTCCAGCCCGTTTCACACAGCAGCACCTGTTTGCCCAGCAAGCCCTCCCTGGCCGGCTAGAAAGGGGCTTATCTTCGTCTTCCTCGGGGGCAGAGGTAGCGCGCATGGCAGCCGGCGTTTGCAACGTGCTCGGGAGACCGCGGTCTGGCCAACACCGTCGCCGCATGTTTACCGTTTCACCGAGCGAGTTTTTCGCTGTCTGGCATTGCGTTCATAGCCGCATGGACGGTATCCCCAGGAGGATGGGTATGTTCTTCTTGGATAGGGTGCGGCGTTTTCGCCGATGGCCAGTCCCACGTTCAACGATCCACATTACTCTCCCGTGGCTCCCTGGTTCAGCCGTCAGGGCCGCAGCGCGGAAGTTGCTCTCGGATGTGATCGTGCATGCGCGCGGTCGTGGCTATGGTATCCTTCTACCCGCTCTGCGCGATCTCCGTTTGGGTGTCGCTCAGGTTTCGGCTCTCACGATCAGGGGCGTCCTCAGGAACGGGCCCAAGTTCTACCGGAAGCTCCACGAGTCGGAACCATGGCCCTGTGTGTGCACATCGTTTCCGGACCTTCCCCGCGCCCTGTCTCCAGATGGCTGTCATCATGTTTTCGCCCCCCATGCCTCCTGGCCATGGCCCGCAGGTCTCTCGAGGCTCGGGGGGACGCCATGCCATACTGCAATCGCCCCTCACCGGGCAGCGGTGGAAAGGCATTGCGCCGCTTCCGTGAAGGCGGTCATGAAGGCAGCGGGCGTGGATCTTGAAGAGGGCCCTGCAAGCCTCATGACCTCGCGCATGGCAGATTTACTGCTCACCTCGGCCGAATCCAACGCGCTCGGCTTCGACGCGGTGCGCCGCGAGGACATTTTAGGCATGCGCAAGTTCTTGGACGGCCTGGTGGTAGAGGAGTTCCAGAAGACGCGCCGGGTTCCGGTTGCGGAGTGCCCCCGACGGGTTCAACTTCTAGCTCGAGCGGTTTTCGGGGCTGATGGTCAAGATCATCATTTACAAT
Organism: Prorocentrum cordatum; assembly: GCA_963575745.1. Taxonomy (NCBI): domain Eukaryota; class Dinophyceae; order Prorocentrales; family Prorocentraceae; genus Prorocentrum; species Prorocentrum cordatum. The sequence continues at coordinate 59,432 of CAUYUJ010003752.1, forward strand.
ACTACCCGGACCTGACTGTCCAGGCAATTCTGGGGCGGGTGGCCGTCGTCCCAGGCCTCTCTGCGTGCATCCAGCCAGCGCATATCAGCAGGGCTTCGCAGTGGAGGATGGCTGAGGCCAGTGCCCCCAACAAAAAGTGGACAAAACCAGACGACAGGAGGCCTGTAGTCAATCGGTCGCGCTGGCCGACTGCCTGCCTTGACACGCCAGCGGCCCGCGCATTGGACTGGCTCAGCTCGGCATTCCTGCCCGCCCACGCCAACATCGACATCAACCGCACGGACGCGGCCATCGAATTAATCGAGGAGTTCTCCTCGTGCGCGCCCTTCACGCCAGTCAGGGGGTCGGGGGCGGACGTCAAGAGCTGTTTCACCAACATCCCCCATGCGTTGGTTCGCAAAGCTTGGGAGTTTTATCGTTCAGCGGCCTGCTCCTCGGTACAGGCCGTCCGTGTAGCACGTCTGGGAAGGAAAGCGGTATCAGGGCAGGATTGCCTTCCATCCCGCCTCCATGACCAGCATATCACGTTGTCGTTGGATGACATTGGAAGCTTGATTTCCCATCACCTCGAAACGGGTTTTTTCTTGCTGGGTACTCTCGTCGGCAAAGAAGTCGAAGGACTAGCGATGGGCTCACCTTTGGGCAGTGCGCTGACCAGAATGGCCCTCACGTTTTTGGACATGCAGTATTACTACGCACTGCATGGCCCAGCACTCCCTCCACTCGGCGCCCGAGGTCGCGTATACCCCCGGTCGTTCAATGGCGCCACCGTCATGATTTTAGAGATGCGTTACATGGACGATTACATCATGCTGTGGAAGGGGCCGCCGTCTCTGTCTTCCGGGGAGATCGAGTACATTTCCGTTGTCCTGGAGGGCTCTGCCTGGCTGCGTTACCCGCTTCCCCTGGAAGCCGACACTAGCTTCACGTTTGTGGGGGTTGACCTGTTGCCCCAGCTCGACGGCACGATCTGCACCCGCCCGTCCACGAAGGCGTTGGGGGCAGGCACGGGTTGCATGCCCTTCTATAGCTACGTCCCCAACTCCATCAAGCGTGGGCTCGTGCTCGGGGCGGTCTCCAGGGTACGTGCTTACACACGCCCGCTGGACTCCGTGGAGGGCGTCCTTGCGTCCTTCAAGCGTCACCTGCATGAGGGCGCTGGCTACCCATTGCTTGCGCTGGAGAAGTGGATATCTGAGGGATTGTGCCGGGATTAGCGCCCGTACTTTGTGTCGCTGTGGTTCTGGACAGAGGTATGTAATTGTTGCCTACTCCGCGCGTGCTCTCCCTCTTCGTCTTCTTCTTCTTTCCTCCCCTCCTCCCCCTCCTCCCTGCCCTTTTCCCATCCCTCCTCCGTTCCCTCCTTCCCGCTCTCCGCTTTCTCTCACGATGTTCTATCGGTGACGAGTGTGCCACGAACTGCCACCAGGTTACTTGGGCATGGATTTTCCTAGGCATTGGCGGATATGTCCGTGGTGTGCTGGTTCGGCGCATTTGGGTTTTCCGGCCTGCGGTGATACAGCCGTCTGCCCGGGCAATAATTGTCACAGGTGACCCCCCTGTGGTTGAAGTCAACCCTTTTCGTTCCCCTGGGGGGTGGGTCTTCCGTGGGGGGCTTCGTCGGGATTTTGCACCCCACGGGAAGGGAGAGGGAGGGAACGGGATTCTTCATAGCCTTCAATTCAAATCCCCACGAACCTCGGGCAGTACGTGCGGCCCGGGGGGAGGCGGACCGCTCACCCATCCCACCACCATACGGGGGATGTGAAGACCCTGTGAGCGGGACGGGGTGGGCACAGGGGGGCCACCAAATGGCATCCCGCACCCAAGTCGTGGCCGTCATGGGCCTCTTCTTGGGATGAGGCACCAATCGGCCTCTCGGATGGGCACCATACGCCCGTCCACAACCAAAGGAAGCGCACCATTTGCCTTCCGCATTTCTTTGGCAATTGATTGCAACACTCATGGACCTTTTCATTTGTTACTTCAACCTCTCTCCAAGAAATCCGCGCGGAGCTCCCACAAATTATGTTTATGCCGTTGTTTCTTCTACGGTCATCGTCAACATCATCCTCTTCCTCAGAATCGCCACCACCAACTCCACGATCATCGTCGATATTTCTGCTTTGTCGCTTCTCTGATCGCCTCTCGCGAGCATGGCGCTCCGGGCGGCCGCCAGGGGCGGGGCAGGCGCGGGTCCTGGATCCGCTTGATGACCTCGGGGCTGCGCCTGAGGGCCAGAAAGGGGGAGGAGGAGAAGGAGGAGGAGGAGAAGAGGTGCGCACCACCTGAGGGGGAGAGGAGGAGGAGGAGAAGGAGGAGAAGGAGGAGGAGGAGGAGGAGGAGGGGAGAGGAAGGATGAGAAGGGGACGGGATGGAGGGGCAGGAGGATGTAGGACGAGGGGGAGGGGGCGGTGGAGCAGGAGCAAGAAAAGAGCCTTCGGGGCTGCAGGGGGGCCGGATTAACCAATGATGGCGTGACCGCGTCGTCCCGGGGCAAAGGAAGCCGTCGCCAAACATGACACGCCTGAGGAGGGGGAGCCAGGATGCGGAGGGCAGGGACCCCCCCAAAAAAGAGCGTACGCGCCCAGCCACCCACGTGAATATGCCCCCACGGTTCGAGAGGCCGCCCCCATGCCACGAACGCACTCGGTACTGAGCTCTCTCGGAGCCCATGTGAATCCCTGCGCGCGTGCGTCTTCGTTCCGCCCTTGAGGCACGAATAGACAAACGACGGGTGCGCCTCCCAAGAACTCGTGAAGGAGAACACACGCAGCAGCAGGCAAGTGGAGGCAAGGTCAAACCTGGCTGTCAGACGCAAGGCCCACGAATTCCACCTCACCGAGTACAATACCCTTGCCAGTGTACAGTTCGGCCAGACTGGCACGAGGAGGCGTTGAAGGAGTGACGGCGAGGAGGTCGGGGAGGAGGACTGAGAGGAGAAGAGAAGCGATGAGAAAGGCTGGAGGTCGGAAGATGAGGAACAGTAGCGCGAGGAGAGGTGGGGCGGGGAGGAAAAGTGACCCCCCCCCAGGAACTCTGGCACCGAGAACGCCTGGGACACGCAAGGTGCGGAACGCAATTTGGGCTGCCCACGGCAACGGGCGCCCATGACCACAACCGCACCCGCACCCACAACTGGACAACACATGTTGGGCCGCAGGACTCCGCAACCGCAACCCGCAACTATGTAACACATCTCGGGCCGCCAATTTTCTGGCTGCGGGCGCCCGCAGCCGCGCCCGCACCTGCAACCACAAGGTGGCAACACGCAACACATTCTGGGCCGCGGGCATCCGCCACACCTGCACCAATAACTCGCAACTCCACGGAACACATGCTAGGTCGCGGGCACCCGCAGCCACAGCCGCAGCCGCAGCTGGGCAACCCACTCCGAGCCGTGGGTGCGCGCAGTGCTACGAGCAACACATTGTGGGCCGCGGGCACCCGCAACAGCATCTGTAGCCACAGCCCGGCAACACTTGTAAGGTCGCGGGCACCCGCAACCGCACCCGCAACCGGGAAGACGCTTGAGGCCGAGGGCACCCGCGACCGCACCCACATCCAAGCAGCACATTTCGGGCCGCGGTACCCCGCAGCCGCACCAACAACCCACAACTGCGCAACACGGTTTGGGCCCAAAGCGCCCGCAAGCCCCCGCTGCCGCAACATCCAGTACATGATTATGTGTTTGGGCCGCGTGCCCCCGCAGCCGCACCCGCAACCGCAGCCTGGCAACACATGTTGGGCCGCGGGGCCCCGCAACCGCAACCAGGCAACATATGTTGGGCCGCTGGTTCCCGCGGGCGCCCGCCACTGTACCCACCCCCGCGTTCGCCAGCGGGCGACACATTCAGGGCCGCAAACACGCGCAAACGCACCCACCGCAACGCACAACCGGGCATCATCACGATCACCATCACCATCACCATCACCATCACCATCACCATCATCATCATCATCAGCAGCAGCAGCATCATCAGCATTATCAGCATCAGCCTCATCATCAGCATGATCATCATCATCATCACCATCATCAGCCTCATCATCACCATGACACATAATCATCGCCATCTTCATCACCACGAATCACCATCATGAATCATCATCATCATCCTCATCGTCACCACCAGAAATGATCATCATCACAAGCACCATCATCATGAACCATCATCACGACATCAGCATTAGCAGCAGCGTTATCATCATCACTATCATCATCGTCATCATCACCACCATTATCATCATCACCGCACCTCTACTCAGCTGCATCTTTGTCATCAACATCATCAACATCAACATCGTCCTGATCAACATCATCACCATGAACCATCACCACCGCAATCATCACCGCCATCATCATTAGCATCACCATCATAATCAGCATCATCATAACTATCATCATCAGTATCACCATCATCAACATCAGCATCACCACCATCATCAGCATCGTCGTCATCATCACCAAATTGACTCATCTTATCCATTATTATCATCATCACCGCCATCACCATCAGCGTCATCATCATCATCATGATCATCATCATCATCATCATCATCATCATCATCATCATGATCATCATCATCACTCTCACCATCATCATCACCACCATCATCAACACCATCATCGTCGTCATCATCGTCATCACTACAATCAGCATCATCACCACCATCATCATCATCAGCATCGTAATAATCATCATCAACATCATTATCATACTGATGAAGCGTCATAAACATCATTACCATCATCATCACCGCTACCATGCATCATGATCGTCAGCATCGTCACCATCATCACCACCATCAGTATCGTCGTCATCGTCACCACCATCATCACCATCAACACCATCATCATCAGCATCTTGTCATCATCACCATCACCGACGTCATCATCACCACCATCATCACCATCATTACCATCATCACCAACATCCTCGTCATCATCATCACCATCACCAACGTCGTCATCGCCACCGTTATCATCACCATCGCCGTCGCACTCGTCCACAGAGAAGTACCCACGACATCGTCATCATCATTGTTGTTCCAACACACCAACGGCCAATGGGCGTGGCCCCCGCAGTGCTCCGCTGGGATATACTGCACTGGTGAATCTCCACTCTGCGCTGCTGCCTCTGACTCCATTCGGTCGACCCTCGCGTGGGGGAGGGGCAGCCAGAGGAACATGAGGAACCGCAGGAGGAGCAGCAAGTAGAGCAGTGGGAAGGTATGGAAACGATCGCGATCGTGTTTGCATCCCTACACTGCCCTCCTCATCCCAACACTGCTGCTTAAGTACAAGAAGCTCAAATACTTTCCGTCTTGAAGGCCAGAATGCCTACCATACCTAGGTGCTTTCCGATACTGACACGGCCTGGCCTTCGGATGCACAGCAAATGCAGAATGAATGTTAAGAGTAGGCCCTGGAGGGTGCAGGAAGCCTGAAGAAAACACGGCGCAACGCCAACTCCGGATACAGGTTGTGCCAATCGTTCGCGAGGAAGGTCTTGTGGCAAAATCGAATACAAATTGAAAGCACAATGCTTGAATGCACGGATGGCGCCGGCAATACACAGACAGACAGACGGATGGACAGACAGACAGGCTGACAGGCAGACAGACAGAAGACAGGCAGGCAGACAGGCAGGCAGGCAGACAGGCACTCAACGCAGGCACACAAACAAGCACACACAAACAAACAAACAAAAAAAGAAACAAACAGACAAACAAGCACAGACAAACACACAAACACACACACACGCACACACACACACACTTCTCTCTCCGCGGCTCCTCGGGGTCGGGCCGGGCAGATTTCTCTTCGCCGAGGCCGCAGGCAGAGGAAGGATGGGGGAGAAACCGCGCCTGGACGGCTCCGCAGGCAGCCGGCAGGGCCACGGCCTCGGTGCTCCTTCCGCTCCGCAGCGGAGCCTCGTGCTGCCAGGCGGACTGCCAGCACGCCAGCGGGCACTCCGCGAGGCAGCTGGCAGCTGCGAGCAGGAGGCTAAGAGGAGAAGAGTCAAATACCAAGCGTACTTGCGTAGCGATTTGGGGGCTAAAAAAGTATTCCAGCATCCTTCCTGTGGCTTTGCGTTTCAGTGCGCACACAGCGGATCACTCAATCGCACGTCTGGCCGGGGATGTTTTCGTGCGATGTGCCCCCGGGCGTCGCGGTCGCCTCGTTCCCCTCCGCTGGGCCGAAGCGCAGCTCGCAAGAGACGGCAGAGAGCACCGCGGGGGAGCGATGCCCACCCGCGGGTCGCTGAGCCTCTGGCGGCGAGCCCACTGCGCCTGGCTGCGCCTGCCGGCCATCGCCTTCGCCCCACCCGTCGACAAGGGCATGCACCCAATGACAACGTACTAGGACAGGCTGTACGGGGTCACTCCATTGGTCGCGCATCCCGAGGGCCCCCCCCCCAACCCGCAGAGGAGTGAGAGCGGGGACAGAACAGCGGCCAGCAACAGTTCAGAGCGCAAGCCCGGACGCCGATTGCCCAAGGAGAGGAATAAAAAAGAGGAATAATATGATGATGATGATGATGAAGAAGAAGAAACATCAGAACACTACGAAGAAAAAACATAAGAGAATAAACCCACACCGTCGAACCAGAAGAAAAAACGGGGCACTCCTCTGGAGGCGAGTCCCAGCAGGCGCCACTGGCACCGAGCCTGGGGAGAGCACAACCACCAGGAGCGACCCGGCACTGTAGCCCCAGACGTTCTCGCCACACTCGAAGAGAATGGTTACACACGCACACACACACACGCACACGCACGCGCGCAAACACTTTTTGCGTCGGCGGCTGGCCAGAGGTCGACTGCTCCGGCGGAGTGGCGACAGGGGAGACGGCGTGCGCGCAAACGCACGCACATACACACGTACACAAAAGCACGTTTTCCTCCGACGCGCCAGCGGATCCAATCGGTGGGCAGTCACAATGGTGGGCAGTCACAATGGTGGGCTACGTGGCGCTGCTGAACGATACCCCCAAATATGCGCGCGTAGGTCGTAGACGCAAGCACACAGACGCAGACACCCGGACACACGTACACATGAACTCACGGACGGACACACGAAAACACTGACACACACACACACATACATACATACATACATACATATACACACACCACACACACGTGCACGCACACACAGACACATACGCACAAGGATAGACGCACGCCCCCTCACGCTGAAATCGCCCAGACGGCGCCAGAATCTGAACACATAGCGCCGCGAGCGGCACGAGTTCCCAGGATCACGCAGTCCGCAGAGCAGACGAGAACGGCTTGCAAAAGGGCTGGGCCATCCTGTTATCCTGGGTTTCGTTCGGGCTCTCTTCATCCTGGGGCCCCCTCCTGGGCCTGACGGGACCTGGTGGACGCGCCCGGGCCGCCCGCGAGGCGTCCTGGGGCCCTTCTGCTTGGGGCGGCCTGAGGCCGTCGTGGAGCCGTGCGGGGGGTGGGACGGTAGAGGGAAACGATGACAGCGGAGGCCAGTCCACAAGAAACCTTCCACAAGAAACACTTGTTTTTGCGACGCGCGCGCAGAGCGAGCGGTCAAGCGCCTCGGCGGCGCCGTGCCCAGCTCAGGCGCGTGAACCTAAGTAGGGGTGCCCCCCCCCAAAAAAAACATACAGCGTGCCCCCCCCCAGCCGCGCGTGCCCCAAAAAATATGCAGTAGGAGCTCGACCACAAGAAACCTTCCACAAAAAACCCAACCCTGAGACCCCAGGGCGTCCATTGATTTCTGGTGTGGGAGCGTCATGCTCTCCATCGTAAAACCATCGAAGCCAAGAAACCCAGGGCACCCTGGAGGCAAGCAGGGTGTTCCGCGTCATGGGTCTCCACAGTAATGGACACTCCCCCCTTTCCCTCAAATTCAAGGTTGGCACGCGCGGAGGAGACTGCGGTCGAAGTGCAACTCATCAGACACACCGCTAACTTTGAATACTGGGGGGGAGGGAGGGGCGTCGACCGATGAATGTGGCAGGAGTGTTCGCTAGTTTTGTTCCGAGACCTGGATCTGGGCCCAATCTTGGACCGTCTTGGGGGCATCTTGCACCGTCTCGGGGACATGCAAGGGGCGCCGTGTGCCTTCCAGGAAGCATCCAGGGCCTGTCTCGGAGCTGTCTTGAGCCGTAAGAGGGCGAGCGTGCTTTTGCTCAACTTTGACGTCTTGGGGGGGGGGGGGGGGCTTCCGTCAAGCATGTTGGGGCCCCTTGGGGGCCATTTAGGGGCCAGGCGGGTAATGGTCGAGGCCCCTTGGGCATCTAGCAGTCCTGCATAGATCGTCTTGCAAAGCATGCTGAAGACGGAGCAACCTGGTCGCACAATCGGAATCATCCCCTGGGATATTATATTTGTTAATATGATGATCGGGTCCTATGACCCTGCTTAGTGCAATGCGAATATACCACCTTCGGGGTGGTGGCAGACGGAATGACGGCAAGAGGCGACGATCGAAGCGTAGAGTTGCACGAGAACGCCAACGTGAAGACGAGTGGACAGTTCGCATCTGCGAAGTGCGAAGGCACATGACCGTGAGGAAGATAGACATGCGCGCACGGGATCGTGGGGAAACGACTCAGGATGAAACACCGGTTTCGGGGAGCTCCACATTCGCGGTATAGTACCGAGTGGACATGCGTGAACGCGAAAATCATGCTATAAACCCACAAGAGCGTCACGCCCAGCTATTCGCCAGCGTGGCAGCACGGGCCCATCGCATCTCTTCTTCGGAAGTCGTTCCGCAGATCGTCTTGACCGCCCGCTACGTATACCCATGCAGCCCATACTGTCAAAACTAGTGGTAAAGGACGTGGGGCGAGGACGCAAGACCCGTGGACGGCCAGGCTGCTCTGTTTGAGCGGCGCACGACACACGTCCCAAGGACGCAAGGGTACCCTAACGGACCCCCGTCCTTGGCGAATGGGCGTCGGGACCAAAAGCAGCACCGTGAATCGTTTTCAGCCTCTTCGCTCCGATCTGCTCGCGTTCCAGTCAACACGTGCATCCCGAATCCTCAATACCCGCCCTCTTCGTCTTCGATCGTACCCCCTTGGAAGTATATCTTCCTTACCTGGCATGTGTATCCAGCGCAACCACTAAACCAGGGGAAGAGGCGACAGATGGAAGGGGGAGGGAGAAGAATGGAACGCGAGCGAAATTAGCAGGAAGGGGGGGCTAAGAACAGAAAACACGTGGCAGAACAAGACGGGCAAATCGTGATCTGGCGGGTAGACCCAAATGGCCGGGTCGGGAAGGCGGGCCCACGCGGCCAGGTCGAGCAGGCGGGCTGCTGAAGCGTGATTCCTGCATGCATCGCGAGGAAGTCTCGAGCGATAGCGCAATTCCCAAGTAAATCGTGAGAAACGGCCAGGACGAGAGCGTGATTCCTGAGTGTCGAGGGCGCGGCGTCTGAATACACTAAATTGCGAGGCAGTCCCACATGAGAGCGCAATTCCTCCATACTTTGCAAGGAAGTCCTGCGCGAGAGCGCGACTTCGGAATAAATTGCGAGGTCAGGGCGCGAGCCCCGGGAGGAACACTTCCATTGAAAAACATAATGGGCACCCGGGGGATCAACGATTATTGGTGGATGAAAAATAAGATGCCAAAAACTGTCATTTTAAGACTGCTCACTCTTGTCTGCTCACGTGCTATTTCACACGTGCGTCCCAAACCCTCGATACCCACTCTCTTTCCTCGACGTGCCTCCCTTGGGGGTATCTCTTCCGTACCTGCCGCGTATAGTTGGCGCAGCCCCTGAACCACCTGAACACCACAGCGAATAACACTTGGATATTATCGCGGGCCCTGCGAATATCCATCGGAAGCGATCGCTTCGCTTACAAGGGGCGTCTCAAGCATCCAAACGGCTCCAATAGAGACCCTCGAAAGACTTCTAAAAACTCCAAGTCGACCCCAAGTGCCCTTGGAGAGCGCCCCAAGAGCGCGACAGGGGGCTTTATTTCAGGGCTCCCCTTTTTGTTCCTGTCGGCACGATGACACGCATGCCAATCGCCAGTTGACGCGTCAAGCTCTTAAAATGCAGAGGGGGACGGGGAGGGCCCCATAAAGAGCGCTTATACAGAAGCGAAGTAACCTCCGATGGAGTCGGCACGCCAAACACGTGCAAAACTAAGAGAACCGACCTCCGATGGAGTCGGCGCACCAAACACGTGCAACGCTGGCAAGCATGGTGCAAACGGCGGCCGCAGACGAAGCCGACAAACCAAATGCCAACCTGACGAATTCAATGCATGTGTTCCTAGCTTGGGCACCATGGAAAGATATGGTCAAACGTGCCACAGCCAAAGTGGTGCTCCAGCTGACGGAGCTGGATCGTCACCTGGAGACACAAGGTCTGGCGCTACGCAGCCAGGCTTGCTGACGTGCCCCAGGACAGGTGGACGATCGAAGCAGCTAGCAGGGAGGCGGCGGAGTGTTCGAGGGCGAAACGCCGCTGGCAGCACGGGCCCAAAAAACGTCTCCGATCGGACGGCACGCAAGACACGTGCTCATCTTGGCACCTCTTTTGGGCTGCATTCACCCTTGCCCATACATGTCCAACCCTATCCATGCGTTCCTCCTGCGCTCTTGCTCCCAATCGATTGACGACTCATCCGACGCGTTCATCCTGCGCTCTTGCTCCCAATCGATTGACGACTCATCCGGCTCGCTGTCTGCCTCGTCGTTGTACACCCTCTCCTTCTCCTGCTCCATCATCTCGTTGAACTTGTCGCAATCACAAATGAATCGCTTCAACCATTCGCTGACGCAGCATGATCGCGCCAAGCTCAAGGCATCGATGAAGTCAAAGGCGTTGCTCAGCGGGCCGCCGATCATGAGGTCGTGCGTCCTCCTCGCCAGCGCCTGGTCGTCAAGCAGCTTCTGAATCCGAGCTGAGGTGCGTTCGGAGTAGTGGTGACTTCGTTCAACCTTGAAGCCTTCGATGCGAATGAGCACATGCTGCGCCAAAGCCTTCCCTGACTCGCCCCTGTTCAGCTTCGGCGAGCACACGGAGAATAACTCGCAAGCGAGCTCGACCTTCCACTCTTCGTGAAGGGACTTCGGTGAAACACCTCGCAACAATTCATCGAAGATGTGTTCCGCAACCCCTGTGAATGCCATGCTGCGCATATACACCCAATAATAGCCGATGAACCTCATGCACTTAAGCACCTGATCCTTGTCCTCATCCGTGCTGCTGGATGTGAACAACTCGTCAAATTTGGATTGGCACCGGTGCAAGAGCTCCCGGTGCAAGGTTCTCTTCTGCTTCGCGCGCCTATCCTGCTCGTCCACTACACTGACGAGGTACGCTAACGCCTCCAAAGGGTCCAATCCCCTCGTAGTCTCGATGGTCTCGATGTGCATAAACCCCTCGTCGTTGTCTGGCTCATCTGGCATTATGTAGTTAGAAGATCGGATCCTGCCGAAGATCACCGACTCTGGCATTATGTAGTTAGAAGATAGGATCCTGTCGAAGATCACCGACACGCAGTCGTTAGTCCACTTTTTGTTTTGAATGTCAAGCGCCAACAAGTAGTAGATGTTCCCGTAGTTGTCCTTCCTGTAGTTGTCGATCACATTGTCGATGATTTGATGCACGTCCATCACCACCTCCATCACAGGTGATTGCCGCAAGCTGCGATCCATTAGTGCTGATCAGGAGAAGGGGCTCGGGAGCGAACAAGCCCGGCTTGAGCCCGGCGGTCAAGAGAATTGCAAGTTGCAGTTCTTGAGCCAAAACGGCTACGGATTGAGGGCTCCCCTTTCTTGATGGACGGCCTTCTGGACTGCTCCACGAGGGGTCCCGAGCCCTTCGCGAGGGCCCCAAGAGGCCCTCAAAGACTCCCCTAAGGGCCCCAAAAGAGCTCCAAGATCGCTCCAATAGGCTCACATAAATCTAAGTTCCACATTGCGGGTCTAGTTGAATCACCATAAGCTTCTCCACTTCCCGGCTTCCAGCAGCTCGCCTGGCCTCAGTTTCTGGATAGGCTGGTGGGGATACTTTTTTCCCCATATCCTAAGATGGGGTTCTTGTTATTACTTGGACGCCTCCTACTCCCTCTCCCTCCTCCTCTTTCCTCCTCCCCTCCTCCTCTTTCCTCATACTCAGACCTACTCATACTCAGACTTACTCATACTCAGACTTACTCATACTCAGACCTACTCATACTCAGACTTACTCAGACTCAGACATACTCATACACAGACTTACTCATACACAGACTTACTCACACCCAGACGTACTCATACACAGACTTACTCATACCCAGACTTACTCATACACAGTATTACTCATATTCAGACTTACTCATACCCAGACGTACACATACACAGACTTTCTCATACACAGACCTACTCATACCCAGACTTACTCATACACAGACTTACTCATACACAGACTTACTCATACTCAGGCATACTCATACTCAGATCTTGGAGGATGCCTCAAGCGGGGCGCTGGTTTCAGTACCCCTAAGGGGAGCCGCCAGGGGTGTTTGCACGGGCTCGTTCGCGGCCATTTTGTGGGGATGTCTCAGGCGGTTTGTTTGTTTCTGGGCTCAACATCACTCGCTTGGAAAGCAGATTGTGAGGATGTCTCAGGCGGGGCGCTGGTTTCAGCACCCCTAAGGGCGGCCGCCAGGGGTGTTTGCACGGGCTCGTTCGCGGCCATTTTGTGGGGATGTCTCAGGCGGTTTGCTTGTTTCTGGGCTCAACATCCTTCGCTTGGAGAACAGATTGTGAGGATGTCTCAGGCGGGGCGCTGGTTTCAGCACCCCTAAGGGGAGCCGCCAGGGGTGGTTGCACGGGCTCGTTTCGCCGGGCCATTTTGCGGGATTTGTCTCAAGCGGTGTTGCTTGTTATCTGGGCTCAACTCTGCATCTCGAAGAGCAGAATTGTGAGGATGTCTCAGGCGGGGCGCTGGTTCCAGCACCCCTAAGGGGAGCCGCCAGGGGTGGTTGCACGGGCTCGTTCGCGGCCATTTTTGTGGGATGTCTCAGGCGGTTTGCTTGTTTCCGGGCCCAACATCATTCGCTTGGAGAGCAGATTGTGAGGATGTCTCAGGCGGGGCGCTGGTTTCAGCACCCCTAAGGGGAGCCGCCAGGGGTGGTTGCACGGGCTCGTTCGCGGCCATTATGCGGGGATGTCTCAGGCGGTTTGCTTGTTTCTGGGCTCAACATCACTCGCTTGGAGAACAGATTGTGAGGATGTCTCAGGAGGGGCGCTGGTTTCAGCACCCCTAAGGGGGGCCGCCATGGGTGTTTGCACGGGCTCGTTCGCGGCCATTTTGTGGGGATGTCTCAAGCGGTTCGCCTGTTTCTGGGCTCAACATCCTTCGCTTGGAGAGCAGATTGTGACGATGTCTCAGGCGGGGCGCTGGTTTCAGCACCCCTAAGGGGAGCCGCCAGGGGTGTTTGCACGGGCTCGTTCGCGGCCATTTTGTGGGATGTCTCAGGCGGTTTGCTTGTTTCTGGGCTCAACATCCTTCGCTTGGAGAGCAGATGGTGAGGATGTCTCAGGCGGGGCGCTGGTTTCAGCACCCCTAAGGGGAGCCGCCAGGGGTGGTTGCACGGGCTCGTTCGCGGCCATTTTGTGGGGATGTCTCAGGCGGTTCGCCTGTTTCCGGGGTCAACATCCTTCGCTTGGAGAGCAGATTGTGAGGATGTCTCAGGCGGGGCGCTGGTTTCAGCACCCCTAAGGGGGGCCGCCAGGGGTGGTTGCACGGGCTCGTTCGCGGCCATTTTGCGGGGATGTCTCAAGCGGTTTGCTTGTTTCTGGGCTCAACATCCTTCGCTTGGAGAGCAGATTGTGACGATGTCTCAAGCAGGGCGCTGGTTTCAGCACCCCTATGGGGAGCCGCCAGGGGTGGTTGCACGGGCACGTTCGCGACCATATTGTAGGGATGTCTCAGGCGGTTCGCTTGTTTCTGGGCTCAACAGGGAGGGAAATGACAGGAACGAGGATGAGGAGGAGGAACAGGAGGAGGAGGAGGAGGCGGGGGATCGTGAGGAAGGGCATGGGGGTGCGGAGGGGGAGGGGGAGCAGGAGGATGAGGAGGAGGAGCAGGAGCAGGAGAAGGGAGGGGGCGGAGGAACAGGAGAAGGAGGAGGAGGAGGAGGAGGAGGAGGGCGCTTTGCTCGAAGGTCCTTGACGCGAGCAGAACGTTTGTTCCGAAGTCCAGGACATATATATATATATATATATATATATGTGTATATGAATGTATATATATACATATATATATATATATACATATATATATATGTGTATTCATAGGGGGTGACTGCGAGGGGGGGGCGGTGGTTGTGTGCGGGGATCGTTGGAAATGCTCACCGTGGCACTATCCTCCAACATGGCATGCACTTATGGCCTTGTGTGGCTAAACGCTCGTCTTACATATCCCACTGCCAACTATCCTACAACATATGCACATGTGGGAAGCTCCAAAGCTACCACGGGCTGAAAAGGGGAAGGCCTGGCAGCTGAGGAGGGGGGATGAAGAGGAAGAGGCTCGCATTCAACCGTACTCAAAGCTCACTCTGACTCATACGCAATCACTCGCATTAGGGGTCACTCGTCTTCGTCGGCCCTGTCGCCCACGTGGACGCGCTATTGTAGTCGACCGCTCATGAACAGACGCTCCCCACGGCATGACATAAAACATGAGATGCACATATGGGGAGCTCCACGCAGTGAGTATTTTTTTGGCCAGCGGCTCAAAGCAACGGACAGGGAGCGGAAGCGGCGTCCGGGCCGCGGCACGGGGCTAATTGCAAGACAAGTCGCCGCCAGCCAGAGTCGGCGGACAGACAGCTCGCACCTGCACACGCACTGAACAAAATGAACAGAAGTCGAAGGGCAAAGGCACTTAGACGCAGCAGCCCAAACGACAGTGGGCAGGCCGCCGTGCGCGGTGAAGTGAAGACGCCCCGAAATGAGTCGCCAGTGCGGCGCCAGACTTCCGCGGCCGGCCTGCGCAAGCCGACCGGCTGAGCGGCCAGGGCCAAAGAACCGTGCGCGACAGAGAGGAATACCAAAGGCTGCACAGGCGATGTAGGCTGAACCGCTCAGCGCCCAGTCCTCAGTGATCCGCATCACAGTGCCGAGGGGGGGGCCGAGACTGCGCCCCAAGGCGCGACTGCGCGGTGCCGCCTCATGAAGCGGGGAAATCCGCTGGCGAGGGGAGATCCGCCGTCGGATGGCGATGTCGGCACGCGTGGTGGAGGTGTCGCCTGCGCTGCCTGCCCGGGGGGGTCTGATGCCGTGAAGCTGAGGTGGCCGGCCAACCCAGACTGACGCATGGCGCTTCCCCAGAACCCTAGCGCCAACACGCGCCACGTGTCCCACCTGGGCCGTGGAAGCTGTCGCGGGGTACGGAGCAGGACCGCGAGCAGCACGGGCCACGGCGCGAACGGGGGGGGGGGGGCACATCACCGACGCAAGGGCAGCGTCGGGCGAGCCCCGGAGCCACGGGCGGGGGACACCCACCGGGCCTGGGAGGGGAGGGGCGAGGGGACGCAACGCCTCACCCCACGGCCAGGAACCCTGCAGCCGTGGGCCAGGGGCCGTGGTCACATGGATCGTCCTGGGGGTCGCAGCTAATCGCCGCTAGCACTTGCATGGAAGATGGGGGGTCGCAGCTAATCGCCGCCAGGATCTATTTACACATCGTGGGGGTCGCAGCTAATCGCCGCTGAGGTCCCTGTTGAATGCGTGCGAACGGATGACGGCCCACCGGGGCCGCAGTCAACGCGGAGGATGTGGGCCAGCAGCGAGATGCGCCCCCGGAGGTGGGTCCTGGGGAGTCGCAGCTACTCGCCGCTGGAGCCGAAGCTGTCAAAACTGTGGCCTGAAATAACAAGCCGGTAGGCTGGCGCACAGGGGGGGTGCTTCTGCCGACGCCCCCCTGTCACCACAGGGGGGGTGGCTGTCGCCGTTGGACAGCAAAGTGGGCGGTCCTGGGACCGGTCAGTCCAGTGGGCTGGTCCCCTGATGAGCAGGGGGGGTGGCATGTCAAGGATGGGTCCACGTATCCAGTGTGGGCTGTCTAGCTATGCTGTGCCTTTGGGTGAGATGCGGGGTGACCTCCGCCCCAGCGGACGCTGCCCCGAGGCATTACGGCCAAGGCCGGGCGCTGCGAGGTGAAACAGGCCCCGACGGGGGGGGGCAGGTGGTGAGGGGGGCGGGGCACGCTGGTCAGGAGGGCCGGGGGTGCGGTGACAGATTGGCCTGGCCCTGCTAACCCTGGGCTTAAGAGTCCTCCCTAGCCCACCATCGAGCGCGCTTGTCCGTGTCACGGTCGCCCCCCCTGGGGGAGCACCGCTTACCCGTTCCTTTCCAGTCCGTGTCCGTCCATGGGGCTTTCTGCCGGCCCCGGGAGTTCCACTCCTGCCAGTCCTGCCACTGGCCGGGGGTGGCTGAGCCGATGGCGCCTGCCCATCGATCCTGCGTGGCTGCAGCGGTGGCTGTTCTGCCCTCTGCTGTCCTTGGGGCGGGTCTGCCGTTGCTGTCGTGGTCGCGTTGAGCGTGCGCACGGGAGTCGCGGTGCATGAGATTCATGTGCTTGTCCTTGACAGCAGCCCAGTTGACGTTGAGCCCTAGCTCGCTGTCCATGTTGTAGGCGTCGCACC